>JBBMKE010000009.1:19101858-19114179 GCA_037834125.1 Lippia alba | reverse complement strand
ACTTTTCGAGGGACGAGGGTTGCCATTACCGCATGAAGAGCGTTCTTGGGCGGCTAGAACGTGTCAAGAAAGACCCCTTAATGTAAGTTCTTGGCCCCTACGAATTTGGGAATAGGTATTGCGAGATTCGATCTTGCTTTGTTGGGAAAATTTTTTAAATTTCCGCTGCGTTTCTGTTCTGTTTTTCCAACAGCTTGATCGTGTTCTGCGACTGGTGTGGATACGATTTAGAGGATTGTTGCTTTGTTGTAACACCCAGTATTTCTGAGCCAACAGGTAAAATATGTGATTTAAATTAAGTATACATTTTATTTGAAATTATGTGGATTATGTGAATTTATTTGCATTTAATTGAATTTTTCATTAATTTTAATTGTCGGAGAATCAAACTCGGAACCATTTTGAACCGAGACCATTTAAACCGAGAAAACCAAGAGCCAAACCGAACCCTTTTGGACCAAACCGGTGCAGCCCTTAAAGGACTTGAACCCCTCATTCTCCTCACATTTCCATACTTAGCCAAATTTGTAAAGAAGAAGAGAAGAACAAGACCAAGCCTTGATCCAACTTCAAAGCATCATATCTCTCTCGTTTCTTCACCAATTTTCGAGCTCAAGTAAGTTTTGGCAACCCCACGAGATCCTCTATCATCTACTCCGATCATTTTCTCTTGAAATTCCTTACATACATGATTTTGAGCATTGAAGTGAATAGTAAGGGTTTTATGCATATTTCTTGGTTTTGGTCATTTGAATACATTTGGTTGCATTTGGACTTGATATATGAGCTCTATATGTTGTATTTATTGTGGGTATAACTTGGTTTTGGTTGGTATGTGCATTAACGGCTTGTAGCCAATATTTGATCAATTTACATTTGAATGGGGATTGTTTCCCAAGCCTTCATTTCTCATTTTTCTTGGTGCATATGCTTATATAATTGATTCTTGCATTATTGTTGATGATATTGATGCATTGGTTTGGATCAATTTGAGTATATTGGAGTTTTTGGGTTGAACCCCTGTTTTTCCCGTAACTTTGTGCCCAAGTTTCTAAGTTCAAATGGTCGTTTTGGGCCCTAGTGCATTTTGCAAACGGGAGTTTGGACTAGGCGGGATTTTAAATTTTCTCTCACGCAAATGGCCGTTTGGTGTTTTGTTTTGTTTTGCAAATGGCTGTTTGGGGAGTCCAGACCTAATGCAGAGGGTTCTCAAACGGGCGTTTGGGACTTTAGTTCATTTTGCAAACGCCCGTTTGGAAGCCAAAATCTGAGGCAGTAGCTTCTCGCAAAGGCATTTAGCTTTTGAACTGGGTATGCAAACGCCCATTTGGGAAGTGAATTTTTGAGGTAGTAGGTTTTGACACGGGCGTTTGGCTTTTCTTTTATTTTCCAAATGCCCGTTTCATGTCTCTCGGGTTTGAAAGTTGGTATGTGAAACGGCCGTTTGGATTTTGAACTACGGATCCAAACAGGCATTTCAGATGCTCCTGTCCGTTTTTGAATTTTTCGACTTTTGCGGTTCAATTTCTTTGACCCCTAAATGTTTTGATATGTCCTATTTATACGTTATTAAGTATTTCTTGCGCTTGTTTTGGTTTGTGCTACTTTTCCTTGCATGATTTACATTTGAGAGTGATAATATGTGAATTTTTGGAAATAATTAGTCATGTATGTCGAGCATATGCATCCCATGCATGACTTCAATTGTCGTGCGTCATTTTCAGTCCATATAGTCTATGTCTCGGGTTTCTTTGTGTTTCTTTTTAGACGAGGATCCGGTTGACGTGCCCGAGGCATAAGAACTCACACTCACTTCACTTTTTCCTACTTTCCAAGGTGAGGCTAGGACCTTTGTATAGATAAATGACCTGCGGCCTTTATGTGACGTTTTCTTGCCCCGCATGCGATCCTATTAAACGTATAAGTATTTATGTGTTGGATTTAGTACATTTATGACCTTGTGAAATAAGCTTAATTTGAAAAGTTAATATACAGGTATATATGAGCCTTTCCTGAAATTTTCTGTTCCGTTTTTTGTTTCTTCTGCGAGTTAAGCCATGAAAGATTGGTTCTGTTTCTGGATATGTGTTTGTGAGCTCAAGGAGCAATGGGTAAGGAACCCTCGGGACGGTATAGGGCCGTCGAGGTTAAGCCTGTGCATAGTCTCTACCTAAGATATCACATGCGACCTCGGGAGATAGGGAAGGTGTGATATTTTGATGCCTCCGGTTATCCGGGGAGGACCCCGTAGTAGGTTTGCTACCTCTCGGGGTATGTTATGTGTATGGATGATTAGGATCGGTAGATTCTTCCATCATTTGGAGTTGGGGATATGTTTATGATTTTGGTTTTGTTTATGTTCAGAGAAGTAGGCTGGAAGCTCATACTCGCCGAGAATTTATTTCTGTTATGATATGGGAATTATGAATTAGAATAGAGCATTTGAAAATGTATATTATGCTTTGTTTTGGCTTGAAAAACCTATTTCTGGTTCATAAATCCACCCTTTTGTTGTATGCTCTGTTATATATATATGTAGTATGCAGGTGTGTGTTAGCCCCATCACTCAGTCAGTTGACTGACTCCCTCCGTTGCTTTTCTTTCAGTTTGCAGGTCCTTTTGTCGAGAGCTAGGCGAAGAAGTGTCTGCACGAGTACACTTATAAGTCTAGGTCCCTACTGCATTCATCCCTGCTTTTATTATATCATGACTATGTTCCGGATACTTAGATATTGTGTATGTGAATTTTGGGTCGTGCCGGCCATTGTATATGTTGTACGTGAAACTTGATGCATGATTGTAGTTATGCCTTGTTTGGTTTTAAATTTTAGCTTCCGCGCACTCTGAGTCTTGTTTAGTTTGCTCCGCCTGGCTTAGTGTGTGTTTGGTCACCCGTTCACTAGGATTTAGAATCGGGTACGGATTATTTCGTGACCGGATTCGGGCCTTGGTGCGGGGGATATGGTCCCTGCATGTGGGGTGCTACATTTGGGATCTATTGAAGGCCTTTCGAGGGACTTTCCATGTGACGGGTGTCCAATAGGCGATATTAGCATCACTAGAAAGCTTCGAGCTATGTGAGTTTCTAAACACCCTAGGATATAGTATGAGAATTGCAAGTCAATGATTTATCTTTTGAAAAAAAATTTTAATTTCCACTGCGTTTCTGAACTCGTTTTTCCAACAGCATCCATATACATTTGTGGAGCGTCTATATGGTTTACTTTGAGTCTAAGTGTTGTTTCTTATGTTTAGATTGTTCATGTGGAGTAGCTTGTTGGTCCGGAGTAGCTCCTTAGGTGTGGTTTGGGTTGTTTCTCACGTTAGTTCGTTAAGGTGAAGTTTTCTTTCTTTTAGCCAATATGACCTACAACACTAAATGTTTTTTAAGTCCGCATCGACTTATGTATATATTTCTATATATATGTGTGTGTGTTTGTGTGTGTATTTAGATATGTATTTGGTATATATTTTGTCGGAATTGGCCTTTTTGTAATGAACCACCTTTGAAATGGCTTCTATATACACATATACTATATTTTTGTTTGTTTGTTTTGAAAGGGTTGGTGTGTGTGTTTTCCACTAACGAGGTATGACTTTGAAAGTTAAGTCTAAATTTTGAAAAACTCAACTTTCGAACTTTGAAATTTGAATTTGAACTGGGCCCCAGAGATTTGTGCAAAGGAGTCCCGGACGGTGTTGTGTCGTCGGATTACTCCCGAGCATGGTCTCCACTTTGAAAGGATCAAACCGAAACCCACTAGGAGGATTCATGGGGGATGGAATACTCGGGCGTGAGCATCATGAAACTCATGACCCGTACATATTGGAACCGATGGTTAGGGTCGCATAATCCTTCCATCACACGGAGAAGAGGTAGGTGTCTTTGACTTTGATTTTGATTTGGAATTTTGAACATAGATAGGTTGGTCTGAAACTCGTACTCGCTGAGTTGTGTGATTTTGAATATGAACTTAATTCGTGAAACGGGAGTGGAGTCCTAATTATTAAAATTGGTGCATTTTGACCGTCGGCCTGACTGTTTTCTATATATGTAGTATCACAGGATAAAATGTTTTACAATGCAAAAACCACGACCAGCTTCATGGATTTTCTTACTTGAACATGTTTTGCTCTTATGTATATGTACGTGTGAGTGTATTTGGCCCCTCACAGACCCTTCCTCGTTGTTCTCTTTACCCCCTTGTTTCTGTGAATTGCAATTTCAGGTGTCGGTTCGTGCTAGGCATAACAATGATCCAATATATGGCTTCTGAAATCCCTTATAAGTCCCCGACACACGGCAAAGTTTCTCTCACTCAAGAAACTAGAGTCAATTTTATTTGCACCAACCTTGACATGGTCGTTGCCCACGGCTCCCCGCGTCAATACCTGTATATCATCAAGTCTGAAGATATCTACGAGATTTAGAGCCAAGTTTTTATTGTTGTTAATAACAATTCTAAGATGAATCCTTTTGTTCTGGAAGATCCAATGGTTCCTCGTCTAGCATACGAGTTGATAATCAACATTCTTTTTTATTATCCATAACTAGCAACAATAACTTTGCTTGTTTTCCAAAACGAATGCTAATAAATCCACCAGTGTAGAAATTTATTTCGGCTAATTGAACATTTTTCAAACTTTTTCTTTTTACGATAGAAACTTTGGGTTCAAAATAATAAATGTCTAGAACAAAAAATATCAAACACATAATATATCTTGTACTTAAATACCATTTCTGCGTCTGCAAGAAGTTATTGTCCTTCACAAAATAAGTGTAAGATAGAAAACATCGTGATATTCTCCTTTTCTTTGGAAAATTTTACTTATAATGACTTTACACCTTAAGGACAAATTATAGTTATAATTGCAAAATGCAGTATGGTACCCTTCACCTTTTCTTTTGTCCTTTCACTTTGGCTCGAAAGAAAAAAAAGGGGGGAAAAACACTCATAATTGGACAAGTGACAAGTGTATATATGTATAATGAGCGTGCGTGTGGGTGAAATTGAATGAAGGAACATGCGTGTGGTTGGATAGTCTTAATCCAACTCGTTTTAATTATTAAAATTTTCTAAGCTTTAATCATTATAAGGTATACCCTACGCTTTTCGGTGGCCTCTTCTAAAAAATTTCTGTTATCAATTCCCCTCAATCAAGAAAGATTCCTCCAGTCCCAATAACTTGAAAATGCCAACTCCTTTTTGTGGTATTGGAATATAACTTTTGAATGCCGTCATTGTTAGTGTTGAAATTTTGAGTCATGAAGCAAAAACATCGGAATATCCTATTATATTTATAACTAATAATTCATGTATATATTAAGATGTTAAAATATATGATAATTACTGTATTCCATGGTTGATAATCTATTATTTTTTACATGAATATTATTTTTGTATAATGTGAAGAAATTTATACAAAAAAAGTTAATAAATGATGAACTCCCCCTCGTTTAGGCTTTGATCAGAATTTAAATATATAAAGTCATATGTGATACTACTAACCTATGAAATTGAGTCATTGTTGTAATTAATGACGACTCAAATTAATACTTATAAAATTATTCATACCATCAAGACTTCTCAAAATTAACCATATTAAACAATTGAAACGGCTCATTCTTATTAGAATTAAAATAAGATTATAACAACTATTAGAAAGTGTAAAAGATGCAGTAATAATAATATAATATTGAATAAATATCTACTTACAAACATAGGCCAACGAAAAAGGTGCTTGTTACTTGTTGATAATTCTTGAGATGATCGAAGTATAATTTCCGAAATCAAAGGGGATGTAGGTTTAAATACAGTAATTACAAGGAGTTTAAACCTATCTTCTACTACTAATTAATAATTGCATGCACAAAAAACAAACCTACCTAAAAGTCACGTATTTTTGTATATCCAGATCTTTATGTCTCTTTATTGGGACTGTGGCTCCCCAATTTCCCAAATAGTATGAACAAATATTCAAATTATTTGGTACCCAGAGTAGTTCACAATTACTTGTCACCAAATAGCTGCTGATTATTATATTATACTACATATTTTAATCATATACTTTTTTTTGGTAAGAATATTTTAATCATATACGATACTATATTTATATATATAGGCAATTATTACTCGAACTAATTAAGTTTAAACTTTTACCCTAGCTGAAATAATTTCAAGTTCGAATTCGAACTGATTCTTTGAATTTTTGTAAATTTTATGATGTTCAAGATGACTGAAATCTATGTGTAGGGACGGTCTATCCACCCTTAATTGGTATTATTATTAATTCTTATAGGTCCCTATTCCATAATAAATATAAGTAATCTATATCTATCTATCTATACTATTATATATTTAAAAACCATATTTGGGTATTTGACTTTTCGTATATTTTGATGATGTGGAATTTTGTTAATTTTAAATTAAAAAATGGGATAGGTTGATTTTATTTTATGTATTATTTTATTATGAAAAAAAGTAATACTTAAGAAAAATAATTATTTTTGGCAAGTTTGACGGAGTAATATCTTGTGTCTTTTTTTAGATTTTTAATAAAATAGAAAAAATATAATTAGCCTATCTTTATTTTGTATATTATTTATTATGAAAATAAATTATAATTAAGAAAACTAATTATCTTTGACAAAATTCAAAATATACTTTTTATGTGTACTTTTTTTCTAATGTGTAATTCTTAGAATTCTGAAGTATTTTTTGATATTTAAAAAGATTATTACCCATTACAAGAAAACAGGCAATTTTCGAGGAAAATTTCCAAGAGAATTCCGAGGGATTCCCTCGGAAAATGTCAATTTTCGAGGGAATTCCGAGGGAATTCATTCCCTCCAAAGAACCCTCCTCGAAATTGGTCCCGAGGGAAATCCGAGGGAAAATATCAAAAAATTATCCCTTGGAATTCCCTCAGAAATTGCTTGGTAACATCATTCCCTCGGAATTTTTTCTGAGAGAATTAGAAATTCCCTCGGAATTACAATTTAGTCTTCTTTTTTTTTCGTGTTTTCAAGGGAATTCCCTCGGAAATTCGGAAATTCCGAGGGAAGTTCGAGGGATAATTCCCTCGGAATATATTTACTCATTATTTTTTTCATTTTTTCCGAGAAAATTCCGAGGGATGTTTCCCTCGGAATGTATTTAGAGAATATTTTTTTTCCATTTCCCAGGGGATAATTCCCTTGGAATATTTTTTGTCTTTATTTTTGATATAATATTCCGAGGGAATTCCCTCGAAATTTTCAAAATAAAATTTTTTATATTTTATATTTTTATTAATTATTATATCTATACAAAATATGCGTGTATTTTACAATATATAACCATATGTCACTTGATCCGAACATCCAAACATATAGTCTTAACATTACTCATCCAATTCACACTAGTCTTCAAACATTACTCACACTAAATTCAAGTCATACTACATAAATTATGTAGAAAACACAAACATAAGAATCTTACAAATTCATAATCCAACCCACTTATACAAAACCATAAAGTTGAATACCGTTCACTACCCCAGGAGTTCTCTTTTTTCCAACACCCAATATCGTAAGCTTCCCTCCTGAAATACAACAAAGTCAATTAAACCACATATACTACAATACAAGAACTCACACAAAGCTCTCTATTAATTAGTATATATACCAGAACCTAAAAACTCATGCAAAACAATCATATTACTCCCTTGATGTAAAAAACAGAGTTCCCAAGGAATCAAAATTGAAAGTTGAATTTCCCTCGAAAATCCCTCGGAATTCCCTCGGAATTTGAAAAAAAATAAATATTAAAAAAAATAGAAAACATTGTTTTTAAATATTAAATGTAATAATATGATGTTTTCTTTGTTATTTAATTAAATAAGAAAAATTCTTTTCTAAGAATATGTGAAAACAAAGTTCGATTTCAATTTAAAATAAAATGAATGTCCTTAACGTTATGATATCGTTCGAAATACTTACCGAATGTTTGATTATATATGTATAACCATCAATTCGCTCATTTAAAAACTAAAATTATCTTACTTTATTCACTAATTATACATATAATTGTCATGGATTGTATTTAAACTCAACAAATTATTATGTAGTGCTTAATTTTTAAAAATATATATTGGAAATTTCGAGGGATTTCCGAGGGAAAATGGTTTTCCCTCGGAAATCCCTTGGAATTCCCTCGTAAAAAATAAAATATACATTAAAAAAGAAATTCAAACTTTAAAATAGCAATTTAATAATATTAAATTTTATTTAAAAATTAAGTATGTTTTAATTTTCCTAGGGAATTTTCCCTCGGAAATCCCTCGGAAACTAATTTTAATTTAAAAATTAAATAAGTTTAATTTTCCGAGGGAATTTTCCCTCGGAAAATCCAAGATTTAATATTAGAACATTTCCAAGGGAATTTTTCCCTCGGAAATCCCTCGGAAACTAATTTTACTTTAAAAATTAAATTAGTTTTAATTTTTCGAGGGAATTTTCCCTCGGATATTCCCTCGGAAAATTCAAGATTTAATATTAGAACATTTTCGAGGGAATTTTTCCCTCAGAAATCCCTCGAAAACTAATTTTAATTTAAAATTTTAATAATTTTTAATTTCCCGAGGGAATATTCCCTCGAAAATCCCTCGGAAAACTTGGCGGCTATCCTTGGCGGCTATCCTTGGCGCTAACATTTCCGAGGGATTTCCGAGGGAATATTCCCTTGGAAAATAATTTGACGAATTCCCTCAGAATTCCCTCGGAAGTCCCTCGAAAATTTTCGAGGTAAAAATTCCCTCGGAAATCCCTCGGAATTTCCGAGAGAATTTTTCCCTCGGAAATTGCCTGTTTTCTTGTAGTGTAATATTATTGGAATATTGAATCACATATTTTTCAACAAAGGACAATTAAAGACAATTGATAGATTGAACTATTATATCACATGAACTTTTATGACCTTTTTACAAATTACTAAGTCTACAAACATCATAATTTAAGGGGTAGGTTTGAACTGATTAACTTCATCAGGATCATTCTGGGGGATGTTTGAATTAGCGCTATCTTCAGAGTCCAAGGGTTGATCGTCGCCGACTTGCCGTCCAGGGATTGGGACTCGGGGTCCGAGTTTCTATCATCAATGGTGGTCCTCGTGATGGTGGTCCTCTTCGCCTTCCAACAGGGCAGGCACTTTGAAGATAAACCTAAGGTCATCGTAATGACGGCATCCATGAAACTTAAGATCATCATCTCGGTGCTGGACCTATGTAATGTAATTGTATATTAAATAATGAACACAAATTTAAAAGCAAATGATTTGAGTATTAGTTTGACTTATAGCCATGGTATTCGAACTACAGTATACCATGGTATCTACTTTGGCATGAAACCCATCGGAAGACATTCCTTCAACCCCAAGACACCCCAAGAATCTACGAAAGTTGTAAAATTTTATCCGCAGACCTCTCATCGCGTCTATAACGTCTCCGGGCCAGTATTGTTGCTTGAATCGCTTTGACAATTCAAACGACACAAGAAACAGGCCTGTCTGGAAGACTTCCAGTTGGAAAATTTGGTTTTCTGTGGCAGTACCATGTAGGCCTCAACCTCGCCTTCAATGGGTGCTGCCATGATTTTATTTATCAATCAAGTATATAAAATATGAGATACATTGAGAAGAAGGCAAGATATAAATACAGGTGAATAAGCAACATAGTGTCGCACCCCTTCGTTGCCACCACTCTTCAATATTGGTCTGTCAAACTACGGGAAAGGGTGCAAACAACTTTTTAATTAATTCAGTGGCACATTAGGGTTTCTAGTGTTAAGAGTTTACGGTTATTTACAACCAAGCATGCATGAGAGTCTTGTCCAAACGCCCCTACTGAAATATCCGATCACAATAATAGAAACTTGAAATACAGAAAAGGCGCCAACTGAGTCCACCATAATTGGTTCTCTATCACATGATATATGTATCTAGTAGGACCAGTACTAAAATAAAGAAATCTACTACTAGGAACAATTATCTAGTACTAGACTAAAGATATCCATCACTTTGTAATTAGTAGTATAAAGGCGCAATCTAGTATCAATGCAACTGCCAATGAACTCAATTAAATGCTACTGCCAACTAACTGATTTAATGCATTTACCAACCAATTGATCTAATGCATTTAGGTCACAGACTAGTCTAACTTAGTTTTTGCTTATAAACACTTCAATTCAACAAGAAGTATTCCAGTAACCCTAACCCCACAACTGACTACTATCTCAACATCCCATCTTCTACATATCATTTTGTATGTGCTTTGGCTCTCACCGATCTGTGCATAGCTGCTCCCACTGACTCATATGGGCAAACTTGCAATGCACAGATCAGTGCGAGCAAAGAACACTTGATGAATCGAGGCCCACATCGGTGGAAGTTGAAGAACAAGCATTCCAGTATTCCAATAAATAAACACTTCAATTCAACTTGAAGAACAATTGATCTGTTCTGGCTTAACCCTATTTCAATACCTAATAACCCTAGCCGTTTTCTCCTTCTTTCTTTCTTTTCTCCTTCTTCTTCAAGTGAGGCAGAAGAACGCGAAAACAAACCAGGATTGGAGAGGAGTTCGGAGATGAATTATATGCAGGAATAGGCTTCAAGAGGCTCAATAAGGCACCTTATTGTTGTTAATAACATCATTAGTGAAGCCCAGCCCTGGATATAATTTCATCTTCCAACCCCACTCCTGTTCTCGCTCAACCCTACAGTAATTGTTCTTATTTGGAAGTAATCCTACATTAGTGACTATTTTCAGAAGCATTTCAATGAAATAGGGCTGATTTAACTATTTCAGTCGAACGAACCTGAGGCTATCTATTACTAGATTCCCCATATCTACCACTAGATAATGGTATCCAGTACTGGACAAAGTTTATCTAGCACTAGATACATGTATCTCGTACTAGAATACGGATATCTATCACTAGACACGGGTATCCAGTACTAGAATAGATTTATCTACCATTAGATACACGTATCCAGTGCTGGATCTATGGTATCTAATTACTAGATAGAGTTATGGTATCTATCACTGGATCAGTGCAAGAACTCCATTTTAATTCAGGTTCGCAACAGAGCAATCTACACCAGGATCTAACATGTATTATAATAAATTGCATTTGGTGTTTTCAGAATTTCAATGTCTGCGACTGTTTCTTTCTGCTATTGGCAAGATAAATCAGGACCCAAGGGCTTCGTCGTACTGCTATCATCTTTCTTCAGACGCGACAATCCTGTGTACAGAGATCAACACCAGTATCATTTCAACTTCGACAAGATTCCATTGTCAAAACAGCGGTAAAGAGAAGAGGAGAGAAGGGGAAGGGGAAAATGTCGCCGACGGAGCAACAGCAGAAATATGAAGACGAAGAGGAGAGAAGAAAGGGAATTTTTTTGGGATAACTTATTTATTTTTTATTATTTTCAAAATGACCCCAAAACTTTCTTCTTTTATGAACGGAGCTAATTACATTAGGTTAATGAGATAACCATGCCACGTCAGAAAAAAGAAGAGAAAGAAAATGCCAAAAGAAATTGAGGATTATCCCCCTAAAAAAAAGACTTCGGCGTCCCTTGGAGCCTAATTCCCTCAAGTTAGTATGAATAATTTTCGAAGTGGGGAGGTAAATAAAAATCGAGTTATATCACAAAAGTCCCTCCTCAAAATTCTAGTAGAGGGTTTCTGGATTCTGCTTCAAATTCTGTGCCCAGCGAAGGACCGATCTTCTTTCCTTCAGTGAGACAGCAAAAATCTCTACTCCGAACGCTCCCGTTGAAACTTTGAGAATTCTCTGACATCTCTTCGAACATAAGAGATTAAGCATGGCTCCTGATGCTTCCGATGCTCTTGCAGGTTTGTTCTTTCTGTTCTTCTTCTTCTTCTTCTCCTCCTCCGCCTAGAAGAAGTTTAAGCCTTGTTGTGATGCCTTTCTGGTTGCAGTGAGAGGAAAAGTTCAAACTTTCTTAACCGCTGCGCAGACCGGAAATTTAGACCTCCTCAAAAGTGAGTAGCTTTAGTTTTAGTTGCATTAGCTTCACTTTCTTCTTCTTGTTTGTAATGCTGGTTTTCTTTTCTTTTCTTTTGGGAACACACATAGACGTGGCTCATCAACTGGATGATGGAAAAGGGCTGGTCCAGACGGTAGCAGATGTTAAGGATGCTAACAAGAGAGGGGCTTTGCATTTTGCTGCGCGGGAGGGTCAAACTGAGGTCTGCAAGTACTTGTTAGAGGAATTAAAGATGGATGTTAATACCAAGGACGAAGATGGT
>JBBMKE010000009.1:19068408-19086880 GCA_037834125.1 Lippia alba | reverse complement strand
TAGCCAAAGTCGATTAACACAGTAGTGCGTGTACTGCGACTGTGCATTAATGGCGTTGCCAGCCATCGATCTGAATGTCGGATGGTGGATTTGGCGGTCGAGAGGTCGATAGTACTTCCTTTCCCCTTTGGGAATAGTCAGGTACGTTGGGCATTAATTGCGCTACAGTAAACCTGCTACAGGGAATGGAGAATGAGCACGTGTCCCGACAGGGGTGCTTTATGGGATTTGGGTGTTTGATGATGTAAGCTATCGACCTGCAGAATGATGGTTTGTATCATTACCCCACTTAGAGGTGCAGACGTAAGGATTTCGGGTTGCTTCGTGGCCTGCTCTCAGCTCGGTGAGCCCAGCTCGATCGAGGCTAGAGAGGGACCTCTGTGCCCGGGCACCTAAGCTCGACGTATCGACCTGGTTGGCACTAGGTGGCCCTCGGGCTAGTCTACGTCACTTATATACCCACTTGTAGGGATGTAAATGAGCCGAGCCAGCTGCGAGCCTAACAAGCTGGCTCGAAGAAAGCTCGCGCTTGGATTCGAAGAATGCGAGCCGAGTCGAGCTAAAGCTCAGCTCACGGGGGATCGAACCCATGCCCGAGCCACATGTTTCACAGCTCGAGGCTCGTGAGCCATGCCTGTGAAGAAACCCTAATCCCGATTCATTTCTCCTTCACTTTCCAGCTTCTTGCGGCCGAAACCCCTCCCCCTCCCATTCCGCCACCACCTCTCCTCTCTCACCATCTCGGCCGCGCCACCTCTCAGCTCTCAAAGTCTCGCCGTCTCATCCACAGCGCCACCTCCCTCCATTACACCACCACCTCCTCCAGATTTGAGAGTTCAGGCGCAGCCGTGCCTCCCTCCACCACGCTGGGACCACCTCCAGATCTGAGAGTTCAGTCGTCGCCCTGCCTCCCTCCACCACGCTGCCACCATCTCCAGAGCTCAAGGTATGATTTTCCAATTTGTTTACTTCTTATTTGAATTAGATGGACTTCGACATTTATTTCCACTTCGGTGATTTGTCTTTTGGCTTCTATATTTGGAGATTTGGTGGTTGTAGATTCTTAGTGGCGAAGTGGGTTTCAAAAAATTTCTGGAAAATAATCAATTTAACTATGAATTGATTTTTTGTAGGAAAGGGTCTTAGTTTTCTCAACTCAACTGTGCTTATATCTTATTATGTCTTAATAATGATGCAAACCGTGATTATGGATGTAAACTCAGTAAATTGTAATTCTACAAAAACTTATAAATAATCTCTGTAAACTCTCTAAGTAAATTATATTGGGTGCTAATTTGTGATTATGGATGTCTACTATGAATTTTTTTGTTGTACTTTAGGCAAAAATACGTTCTTTACAAATTTGAAGTAAGGAATTTCTTATCAAATTTCTTATGTGTAATTAAATGTTAGTACGTAATTAATGATCTCTATCAATTTTTAGGGTGAACGAGGGCTAATAATCATCAAGTTACCAATTTCTTGATTGAGGAGTCATCATTCTCTTGAGCATTGTTGATTGATACAGAGATGGTTGATGAAGATTTCTGCAGGCTTTCAAATTCAGCATGATGGTTTTTTATCAATGTAGTTTATGTACTTTGAATCTATTTAATTGTGTGACATTAGTTAATGGTTTAGCTGTTTAGGATGTTATTTGAATGGATGCAAACTTCAGAATGTTTTAGCATGTGGATGGATGCAAATTTTTTAATGTTTCTGGAGAGGTGGATATAATTTTTTGAATTGAATAGCAAAAAGTCAAGTTTTCCCCTTTTTTTTTAGAAGAATGGGATGACTCGCGAGCCGAGCCAGTATTAGAATGGCTCGTTGGCTCGCGAGCCAAGCCCGAGCCACCTGTTTGTACCACGAGCCCGAGCCATCAAAAAATGTCAAAGCTCGGCTCGTTTACATCCCTATCCCTACGTGTGGGGTGCTACACGAACTCTCATGAAACATCAAGCTAGAATTTGAGAATGTGAATATGTCGTAGTTAGTACCCACTGCCAACAAGACAGCAGCCGTAGAGTAGGCTTTACCAACACACACCGTCATGACTAGTGGCCTAATGTGATTGATGGCATCATAATTTGCGAACCCAGTACTAATTGAACCGCCTATTGAGTTAATGTAGAGAGTTATGGGCTCTTCACCGTCTTTGGCGTCCATATCAAAAAGCTTTGGTACGATTCTTTCCACAAGTTTGTCGTCAATCGTCCCATCTAAAAAGATGACTTTGACACGATATACTTAATTATATTGATGTTTACAATAATGTTTTATCTTTTCTTGAATTGTTCAAGTAGCTCTGTGAGCTAGATGTAATTTGTTTAACTTGTTTGTTCCATAAAGATGTGTCTATAGATAGTTGTGTTTGAGTCGTCTATTATTTTGTTTGACAATTCGTATTTAGTGTTTGGTGTATTTGCGTGTAAGTGTAGCATTTTGTAGAACAAATTTATACTTTAACTATACTTATACTAAGAGCGAGTTTACTTTTCTAAAATAAATAGGTTTGGTAAAATAAATACCTATAGTCTAGGCTTTACTTTAATAGAAACGAAATATGTTCTTTTCTTGGAGCCACGGGTTTAAGATTGAAAAGAATTGAGTAAATAATCTGGTCTAAAAGTAGTCGCTAAATAGCCAACTTTTCTAGGAGAGATGTTTTTACTATAATACCATTTTTTTACGTTTTTCTTTAGAGATAATTTCACCCAAAATTTTCCCACTTACTTTCCCGCATTTTTTCTTTGAGATAATTTCGTCCAAAGTTTTCCCACTAGTTTAGGTGTTTTTTCTCTTCACTCCTATTTCCAAATCTGCTTTTCTTCCACATCAGTTTTTCTTCGCGACAGGTTGGTGAGTATTAAATCTGTTTTTCTTCCACAACAATTTCTCTTGGCGACTTTATCAGATTAGTGCGTATTCCTTTGTGTGGGTATTCTTCTGTAAATTTTCTTTTCCAAATTGCAGGCTTTACTCAATCAATGAACACATAATTTAAGAGGGACAAATTTGATGGAATCGGTGCAGGTTAAAGCTTGTTTGAGCGCAAATAATTGAAGAAAATTCATCTGAAAGCTAAAAGATTAACAAGGTTTGTCTGAGTACAAATTTATTTTAATTATAGTTGATGGTATAGAACGTTAAAATAGAAAAGTATCGCTATTTTAGTGAACATGATAAGGACAAACATGGAAAGATAATGATCATAAAATAGAAAAGTAAAAAGAAATCTGTGTATATACCCAAAATTTTTACATTTCTTAACCGTTTATCATTGGTTTGCAAACGCCTAAAGTAAACTCGCCCTAAGAATACTATGTAACCACGATCTTTCTTATTTATGTGTGAATTGTTTTGATAAAGTTTGCCTACTATTACATATTTAATAGAAGACTCTTATATGAGAGGGCAAACGTTAGAAGACAAGACAAATAATATTGAATCGATGATGCATGATGCATCGTTGAAGGGAAATGACCAATACACAAGGTCATGACATACTTATCATATATACTTAATAACGCAAATCTACCTTATCCTCAACATACTAGATAGACCACCAAACAAAGGTCTAATAATAAAACAAATAGATAATAAGTCCACACATCATCTACTAGAGCTTGAAAGACAATAAACAATTTGTTGCGATTTCACCTTTCTAACTAGAGCTGGTGGGTTGTGTCTTATTTAATTCTAATTAATATATTACTAGTTATAAGCTCTTTTTCTTTTTTTTGGGGGAACCGGTCAGGAGAACCGTGAAGTTTTTAATGAGTCTAATTAATATATTACTAGTTATAAGTAACTTTTGACTGAATTTAAATAAACTAATGTTTTTCCATAAATTTCTAGATACGACTTATGTAAATAAGACTAGAGCGTTCGTCAGCCTAATGAGTCGAATCTGTAAAGGTTCCAACTCGAGTTCAAGGAAGTCAAACCCAAATTGAACCCTGACTTTGAGGAAGTTAGAAATATATTTTGTGTAGTCCATTATTAATATTGACATCAATATCTATGTTATGAATCTTATTATTTTAAACACAACAATTTCAACTATGTATGATTAACAATTTCTTCTTTTTATGAAGTCGTGTTATCGCCATTGCGCTTCATGATGGTGTTAATAATATGTTTGCAGGGCTTTTGAAAAGTAGGAATGAAACATTATGAACATCAAGAGCCACAATCAAAAACCTGATTAGATGGACAGAAAGCAGCACAGACAGACAGACAGAGCCTTACGATCATCCTCCTCCTCGACTGAGGAGCTAATTTTCAGGAATGAAATAAAAGAAACATAATTGGAAATTTAAAAACTGAAGAAGCAACAAGTAGAAATGAAATTTCAAATTACTGTCTTCAAATTGATGTGAATAAAATAAAAGAATCGAAATTAAAAATTTAAGAGCTGAAGAAACAACAAGAAATGAAATTTTAAATTACTGCCTTCAAATTTAAAAACATTAAAAGAAATAATGAGAGAATTATCATATCTTGGGCAAAGCCTGTTATCAGATTTTGGATTGGAAAATCAAGCATTGGAAAAGATCATTAATGATGATGATGATGATGATGTTAGAAAAAAATATTACTTTGACCGATAATGTTGAAAAACTTAATGGGATTAAGGATGTAATGGAGAAAATGATGATTACGGTGAAATCAATATTATGAGACTGATGGGAAAGATGAACACAATCCCAAACTTAATGATACAATTCCATTATCTGAAATCCGAACGGTTTCTTCCAAATTTGAGATACTTTAGGTTAGTCTGAAAGACTTAAAAGCAAAATGCTAGTAAAAATAAAAGATTTAAAAGGAAAATGCTTTTTTTTTTTCCATTAGATTTCATTGTCAAAGATTGTTTAGACTTAAATTATGCTTTTTTTATTTTGGTTGTCAAGATATTTATCAATTTGCACATGATTGATACTGTGAAAATCCATGGATATTCACTTGGTATCATAACGAAGGTTTTATTTGTATTTCTCCATTTTGGGGGAATTATGGATTATTTATATTTCTCCACTTTTGAAGAGATTATGAATTTATTCTTCGCTTAGAGAGGATTATGGGAATTCTCCGTTTTGGAGAAGATTATGAGATATCCGATGATTATGGATTTATCTCCACTTTGGAGAGATTATGAGATTTGTACATACACTGTTTTGGAGATAACTATGGATATTCCCCAATAGTTTGGGGAAAAGGATTTGTCTCCGTGTTTGGAGAGATTATGGGATATTTCCCATTTTGGGGAGGATTATGATTATGGGATATTCTGGATGATGTATCCGTAGTGAAAAATATTTTTCTTTGAAGGGTGGCTTCGAAGACGGTATCAATATTTGTGTTTAATGTAAACACAAGTTCCAGAAGATGTGAAAATGTAACCAGAGAGGAATATGAGAAATGATTTTGCAGGATTTAAAATTAGAGAAACAGAAAAATCTTTGGATTTGCAGAAAAATCTTTGGATTTTGCAGGAGAAAAGCAATCATCAAAAGATTTTGCACAAGGTTCCTTTCCACGTTAACTTGTTCAAGTTGAACATCTTCATTCTTTAGAAGTTCCAACTTTAGGGGGGAATGTTAGAATATAGAAGTAGTATTTAGTTTTATATTATTTAATATTTAGTTTTATCTGATTTGTATCTTTTAGTCTTATCTAGATAACTTCCATTGTAAATAGTTATATATATGTATGTAGTTTGTATCTTAGGAATTATCGAGAATATACCGATTATTCAGATATTCTCTTTCACTCATTTTCTTCTGAATATCCATGGATTTTCACAGATACTGTCCCATTGTGAAGGATAGCCGACTAAAGATTGAATCTATGAAAAACAATGATGAAATTAAATTTTGTTTTTTATTCAATTACATATTTTAATTTGAATCATGATTTAAAAAACTATAATTTTGGTTGTGAAGATATTTATCTGTTTTTGTTTTTAATTTGAAAATTCATGATTGGATCTTTTAAAAAGCATGATAACAATATATCTTATATTTTTACTATGTTTTTAATTTAAATGGGCATACTTTTATGTTAAGTTCGATTTACTTAGTTTTTGTAATAGGAGCAACAACCGATAGTAGTATGACCGTTATCAAATATTTAAGGGTTAGAAAATGGTTAGTTTACTATCTAATCTTTTCATTTTATAGGTTTATAATTGTTTTTCTCAAATATAACGGTTTCAGGAGCCTATTTTTCTATGACATGTTCGAAGAAAGGCTTGATGGACTTATAAATTATGTGGAAAAAATATTTGCGGTGTTTAATGGACTTATATTATATGTCTTAGATGTTTGATGGACAGAGATTTATGTTTGTTCGACATATACTTAGTATTATTTCTAACTGTTTGGACTTTGCAATCTGAATTTTTTTTGAATATTAAGTTCAAATGTTATGATATTGTAGACGGATTAATTTTCGTCGAATTAAAATGAGACATATGTAAAAATAAATATTAATTATCACATTTATTTCATTCTATTATTTATATTTTTTGGATAAATATTAAATCAATATCCATAAAATATTTAAATAGTTGATTTAATTGATAATTGTAATATTTATTTTGTCATCAAATCAAGTATCGACACGTGTCAAAATTGAAGTATTCCGGCAAATCAAATCAAGTCTTGCAGCCCAGTTGGTTATGACCAATCAAATGACGACACGTGGCATGTTTTTAACACGTGGACCAATCAAATCAAAACATGTCATTTATTTATTTTCTTTAATATAAATTTATATTAAAGCAATAAATAAATAAATAAAATTGATATTATCCTTTAATAAATAAATTCATTAATTAAGGGATAATTATCACAAAACTCAACCCTACACCTATAAATAGAGGTCTTGGGTAACACTTTAAAGGACACCAAGAACAACGACGAGGAGCGCAAGTGCAGACTTCGGACATTGATCATCTACATCGACATCAACACTTCGACACATCGACATAAAAGGAAGAAGAGAACGACATCAAATGAGTCTTCACGTCATTAAGCGTACATATGTGCGTGAGTCTTCACATCGTCAAGTTGTCGTCAAATCTTCTAAGTCTCCTCCTCGTCATCGTCGAGTTCTTCAAATATTCAAGTCTCGCTGCTATGAGAAACTACAACTTCAAAGGTTCTACAGTTTCTTCAAGGTTGCAGGTAAATCACGTGGTTTTCTTTGTCAAATTAGGCAAAAATCACGCCTACGTGTTCGGGAATAAGCTTCACGCCCTCGAACACAAAATCGAAGAGAAGAATCAGAGAAATAATTTTTTTTTAGGATTTATTCCATCAAATTGTTAAAGTCTTTAAATTTTCATATTCTTTTTGTTCATATTATTTTGTCTTGTAATTTTATTTTGCAGACTTAATAAAAATTTGTGTGAACATATATCATTTAATTTGTTATTGTAGATAGTTTACACAATAAATTGTTTGGGTGTTAAAATAATGGATCAGACGAACAACTTGAACCACGAACCGAACTTACGAGCCAAACTCAAATCACGAATTGAACTACGTAATAATTAGTCTCATAAACTCACGGGTCGAACTCAAATCGAATCCTGTAATGAACTGAACTCAAACTTGTTTTCTTAAATTAGTCAAACTTGGATTCGAGTTCATTAATCAAGAATCGAACTCAAACCTCACAAAAAGGTTAAAGTTCAGCTCAACTCGATTAACATCTTTACTATATATTTAAATGGTCGAAAGAAAAAAAAAATTGAAAATTTAAAATATTGCAACACCTTTTCAAATCAAAGAAGAAAAATACTGTCCAATATATCGATGGTAATTTTCTGTACTTGTACGGGACCTAAGTGTCCTAACCTAATACTTTTTCCTTTTCTTGACAAACAATCACAGTAATTAATCCAAGTATTGGGTACTTGGGTATAGTATTAGTCGTCATTATTACGTATTAACCATAGTTGGGTCGAATTGTATATTTGTGGTAATATTGGGACTCTTAAGAACATAATCAAAAAAATGCAAACTTTGCACTTTGCAAAGCATGATATATTGTTCATTGGGTTTCTCATTTCGCAGCTCTCAAAAAATCGTGATTCATGACCACTTTGGGATGGATCACCACCGCTTTCATTTATTATTATTATGTTTTTTTTGTTACTATGAAAGAAAAATATTTGTTATGGTTGTCTTAATGGGTTATTATAATTAAGTGTGCGGGTTAATTATTAATTTATTATAATGGATGTCAGCTCTAATATAGATCCGAAAACTAAAATATTATCTTTTAAGTAAGGCCTATAAATAACACAATATATCAAAACAATAATAATAGTCGTAACTTTTCTTTTTATATTCTATTTAATTAAATTTCAAACATCTAACCTTTTAAAAAATTAAATAAAGTTTGTATAGTGTGATCTAAGACTACAACACTAAACTAAAAGTCATAATAATGTATAATAGTCATAATAATGATAAACTTAGAAGTGGTGGAAAATTTTAGAAATAGAGGCAAAGATAAAGTGACAGATTAGTAAAAGCAAACCTTTATTAAAACTTTATTATACAATTATGTTTGAATTTAAACCTTTCAATTTATCAACTTTGTCTTTGAGTTTATTTTTTATGGTTTCAAACTTTCGAGATCTTACCAATTTACTATCACCAAATTACACTTAAAAGGAAGAATTAATATTTAATAGTTTCAAGAATATATATTATTCTATGAAGCAACTTCAAGAATATTATACATTGAAATTAATGCCGCGTGAAGCCAAGGGAAACTCGAATTTAGAACCTTCGTTTGAATCTACGCTGCACATTTGTGACCATGCCCACATTTCAATCACATTCTTCCAAAAACAAATGCCATTTTCTACAAACTCCTAACCTCCAATCAAAAGCATCCAAAACTCAAATAATAAACTAAATCTTAGGTCAAATTATATATACTCTCTCTAATTTTAGAGCCAAATAATATTTTTTTTTGAAAAATAGATTGCAAACTCACAATCTCTTAAAAAATTAAAAATAAATTCGTCTCTCATAATCTAACTAGTCACCACTATACTAACAATGTGTGCAAGCGCTAACATTCCATTAGCAAAAATATCCATCAAATAGCTAGTGTTTTAATTTATAAGACGGAGGATTTTGCTAAAAATGAAAATTTTGGATCGTTAATGTTACCTCTTTTTTTTTTAATTATCTATTTTCATGGATTGAGTCGGGACGGATCACTTAAGGTGTAGAATTCTCATTATCAATGATAGTCGCGTTTTTAGTGACTCGAACTCGAAATCTCTAATTAAGCTAGTATAACGTTGAACCGCTAAATTAGACGGGGTGGTGAATCCTTAATGTTACTACTCTTAAACTTAAGAATAATATATGTTAATACAAATCACCTACTCTTACTCTCAATCCAAGCAATTCAAAACTATAAAATAAATAAATACAACTCCCTAGGTCATGTTGGCCGGCCACAAGACAATTTCAAACTTCCAAAACAAATTTCCACATAAAATAATTGAATTATTTATTCATTTCCTTTTTCTCCTGCGCCATCATAACTACTACGTAAGTCTAACCATGAACCAGTATTGATTCATGCAACACTCCTTCAGATTTCATACTGTTTACATACGTCAATGTTTGTGTCAAAATCTCTCTCTTTTTACTTTTAATCCGTTACAAATACCGCCAACCTCGGACTCTGTCAAGAAACACGCACAACACACACTGAATTCAAGTCTGTTTTTGTAGTTATATATATAGTTCTTACAATTTTCCTCTGATTTTCCAAAGATAGCAACGATTATTCACAGCCGAAGAATCACCAAATTGTAATACCATGATGCTACGTTCCAAATCGAGGTACCCAATGCATCCTTTCTTGTACTGTATGTTTTTGGACCGTCGAAATTTGATCATGGTATATATATAGACATATTTATATATGTGTGTGTGTGTTTGTTTCTGTGTGTTACGGAGATTTTATCGGACTGTTTCTGAGCTGTGTTCCAACGTTTGAGGGGCTTTTGTCTTATACTTTTTTGTTTTTTTGCTTTTCCTTTCTTTTGGATCTTGTTTCTCTGTTTTTCTTGAGGAAAGACGAGATTTTTATTGTTGTTATTGGATTTTTGTGGGATTTGTAGATCAGGGTCGGTTGATTTTGGACAAAAGAATCATCATTCATCGGTGTTTTCGAGGACTCTTTCTGCATCAAAGCTTTGCAGAGGGGATGTGTTAGGGAGGCAGATTGATCCGAATGCCGTTAAATCCATTGATAAGAAGCCCCACAAGGTTTCTAATTTGTCAGAGGTATCTGTATTGTTGATATTAATTTTGAATGTTGATGGCACTTTACCTGTTCGATTAAATGCCGGTGTGGTTAGTTTGTGATGACAAGCTTTTGAGGTTTTCTTTGTTGATATATATGTATACAGACTCGGGTCGATAGGTTTGTGTTGGTGCAGCGGCAGATGGAGGAGATGGAGGAGGAGCTAAGGTCGACGAAAGAGAAATTAAGAGTTAGTGAGATGGAAAAGGAGAAAGTCGAGGCAAAAGAAGCAGCTAATGAGGCTAATATGATGGAGTTAACAAAGGAGATTGAGAGCTTGAAGAATAAATTGGGCACTTTGGAGGATGAGTTGAAAACAAAAGATAAGAAGATTGATTCCTTAGAATTGGAGCTGGAAAAATCCAAACAGCTTGAACATGCCTTGCTGGAGAAGGATGCATCGATTGATAAACTTAACTCGGATTTGAGGGACGTAAGGGAGAGGGAAAAGGAGACATCAGCATTGCTCTTGGAAAATAAGAGAAGAATTCAGGAATTAGAAGATGAGGTTGGGAAGGCAAAATCGTTGGAATCTACGGCGGTTGATAAGTTGGCGGAACAGAGCAAACACCTCGAGGCAGCAACGGTTCAGCTCCAGGAATCAAAGACTGAAATGACTTCACTACGCGAAAAGATTGCTTCATTGGAATTATTGGCCAACAGTGGTAGAGAGGCTGGGATTGGAAGTGATTCGAGTGAAGAAACAATTACAACTCTGAAGCTCGAGCTGCAAAAGGCAAAGGAGAATTTAGCTCAGTCCCAAGAAGACGAAAGCAGAGCCTTGCTCAAGGCTAAGATTTTGGTTGACGAGATGGAATTTCTGAAGAAAGAACTGAAATTAGCCTCAGAGGCGGAAGAAAAAAGCACAAAGGCCATGGAAGATTTAGCGTTAGCCCTAAAAGAAGTAGCAACAGAAGCCTCAGAAGCAAAGGAGAAGCAAAACATCATTCAAATGGAACTCGACAATCTAAAAAGAGAAGCAGAAGAGTACCACAAGCACTTATCTGAAGCAAAGCAGAAGGCAGAACTGCAGCAGAACACAGCCGATCGACTGAGAGTAGAAGCAGAAGAATCACTTCTTGCTTGGAATGGGAAAGAAATGGGATTCGTGACATGCATAAAGAGAGCAGAGGAAGAAAAGGCGATTGCGCAGCATGAATGCAATAAGCTCTCAGAATCCTTAAAAGCAGCTGAAAATATGACGAGGGCTGCGAGGGAAGAATCTTACAAATTAAGGGATATTCTCAAACAGGCTGTTAATGAAGCAAATGCATCAAAAGCAGCTGCTGGGATTGCTAGAGACGAAAATTCTCTACTTAAAGACTGTCTTTCTGAAAAGGAGGAAGCTTTACATTTCATTACAAAAGAAAACGAACGCCTCAGAATAAGCGAAGCTGCAGCCCACGAGAATGTGAAGCAGTTGAAGAGGTTTCTTTCCATTGGGGGGACAACAGAGTTTAAAAATGATGTAAAAGAAGAGCATGGATTGCTGAGTTTTAATGAGTTGGTGGATGACGAATCACAAGATGAGAATAAAACTACAAAGAGAAGCTTCAGCTTCGACCGTGAGGATTTGAAGTTCTTGAACGAACCCGATCAGGATTTGAATGAAGTTTTTCTGGATGCAGATCCCGAGAAGGCCGAATGTTTAAAAGGGTCCATATTTGATGCTAATGCAGAAACGCCGAGATCAGAGCCTCATACTCCAATGGCATCTGTTTCCCGTTTGAGGAGGTATTCTTCTGCCTTTGCTGATGGTGGAGAATCGCCTGATGATGAGGATTTTGGGCGGTTTAGTAGGATACATGATGATATTGAGACTGATAAAGTTTCCAACAAGCCGAAGAAAACAATGTTTAGAAGAGTGGGGGATTTACTCACCATCAGAAAAAGTTTTCACAAGAAGGATCCATCCATGGGGTAGTTGGAACTCTGCTTATATGCAACAGCCTTGGATTTTGGAAAGGTATAGTTTTTTTGGTTTTTATGAACTTTTTTATATGAAAATCTCAATTGTCTCTAATATTTCCAACATGGTCGCTTCGTGATTGGAGATTCTTGCATTGTTCATTCTGTGTTATGGTTGAGATTGTATAGTTTCTTAACATTTTATAAGATGTTTGAAACTTTATATACTTTTGAATTTTTCAGCTGCAGAGCTTGTCAGCTCCAATAAAATGTTTGGAGTCTAAAACTCCTCCCAAAAAAAAAACCACTTCATAAGTTATCTATTCCTAAGCAATAAAATGGTCCGAGTATTTTTAAATTACCCCCCGATATTAAATTTATACCATCCGATGAATTGTTTATACAAAAAGGGTTTACAAGCTCTCATTTCAACTATAGCTTGCTCTATCTTACTCCATCCTCAATTTGACAGATTCGTTTAGAAATAAGCTCTTGAAATAAATCTTGGTGTTTATTGTATTTCCTAATTGAAACTTGAAACTTATTCATTAAACAAGATTGAGCACTGTTCTACTAGAAATTTCGTCCCACTCTTGTCCTAATTCTTTTTTTTTTTTTTTCAGGTCGAGGGTGAGAAACGATTGAAAGCAGATCACCCCAAAGTACGCTAACAAGGTAATTCTGTAATTATCAGGTACTCGTCTGCATGAATGTGAATTCAACATCTTGTTAGAAGGTGAATGTGCTTTCATCACTTGGGCAAATCCTTGATATGGCAAAGAGTAGTCCTGCAAAAATCTGTCAGAATTGTAGGATATTATATATTCTGTGTTAATAGTACACTTGAAATACAAGTGAAAGATTAAATGGCTTGTGATAATAGGAAAGTATATAATTCTTCCAACTTTAGGTCGTCGTGAATTTGTCTGGTTTTTGTTCATATCCCAGACTTATATGAGTAGTTTCTGTCATAAAATGCAAAAAAACCTCATAACTTTTGGAATCTGTATATATTCTTAGTTCGATTAATCTTATATGAAGACATGTATGTTTTTCGTTCTTCCTCCATGACTCCTGTCTCTTTGTTTCTAACTACATTACGCGAAGATGTTTTTCTGAGAAAATTACAGGTCACACCATATGGTAAGATTATCATGAAATCTGATGCTGCATGTAGAAAAAATTTGTTACATTCAATCTTTCACCTGGGCTGTCCTCTACCCAGTTACAAGTTATGATTCTTGGTCACATTTCCAAATCATCATCTATGTAACTTCATATTCTGCAGGATCATAATAAAGGTACTCGTGATTAGGGATAATCATACCGACATACCCCCTAATTTCTCGTAATTATATAAACTCTCCACCGTTAAAAGAATTTTCGTTACATCTTGATTGATCATTGAATTACGATAAAATACATCTAAGTTTTTATGAGTACCCTCTTTCATCCACAATATTTAGCAATCAATATTCTGACTTTATAGAATTCATGGTCATAATAGCATGCATTAGACTGCACCTAAGAATATGCCAAAGAAAGTATTTCTGCAATATGTCTCTTTGTACTAATAAGGGGGTGTTAATGTAATTTGTAATTTCAACCCTTATCTCAAATATCTTACCACACTTAATAAAGGAAAAAATAAATGACATTTCACAATTATGTTTGATGCGACGATACCTTATAAAATCAAACCCCGCAATAATTACCTAACGAATTAGTACATAAATAGTTAATCGACCTACAGAGAAGTAGCATTGTAGCAATCCTTGTCTACTCATCTTGATCTAGGCTGCATCCCCACAGTAAATAGGTAAATTTAGGTGTACATTAAAGAGGAACATAACTAAAAAGCATATATATATATATGATCAACGGTGAATAGCCAAGATGCACGGATACTCCTAAAAACATCGTTTTGTTATGTCATGTCGTATGGCGTCCAATATTCATATCCGATCTCACGTGAAAAATTTTAAAAAAAATTTATATCGTCATATTCATACTATGTCGTGTCTCTATCACCGTAACCATATCAAATCATAGCGGTTCAAGAGTGAAGAGCCAATCAAAGACTTTTGTAAGTCTAGAGAAGTGGTCGTTGGAGGGACAGGGGAGAAATTATTACTAAAATACAACTGTAAAGCATCAGAAAAAGAGCATTAAAAGATGTCATCAACTTTATTTTGTAATTGAACAAAACAATTAAAGGAGCAAAGATGTGCTGACCCATGATGCAGGGGGCCTGCCTTTTCAGCACAAGTTGTGGGTGCCTA
Source organism: Lippia alba (assembly GCA_037834125.1). NCBI lineage: Eukaryota > Viridiplantae > Streptophyta > Magnoliopsida > Lamiales > Verbenaceae > Lippia > Lippia alba. The sequence continues at coordinate 19,072,334 of JBBMKE010000009.1, read as the reverse complement.
TGTCCTTAAACTTGTGACATAAGGCTGTCTTTTAATATACTGGCAAATGTATCTGGCAACAACGTGATTATGGTGTCAATGTAGGATTATTTCCCTTTTCTAAAGCAGGTCAGTTATCATCGACCACATTTTATTTAGAATAAAACATCTACCGTCTATTGTAATCTACTGTTGAATCGCAAACACCTCAAAAACTGAAAAAAATTGATTAGGAAATTTAAGATCTCATTTCGTTGAGAATAATGTGAACATAAAAGATCCATTACAACCAACAAAGGGTTGAGCATACCAATTCGATAAGACCAAAAATTAAATAAGATTACAATATATTTTACCAAAAATACATGCCATTATTGTCATTGACTTTATGTTAATATATCCTTATTTCAGTAATTCTAACTTATCAAATTATTTTCTAAGTCTTTGCTTCATTCATTTCCATGTTGGTCCATAGGCCTAAGAAGGTCAACTAAATCACTCTTGCCTCTTAATTCTTCTAGTAACATAGAACCAAACTTATTTATTTTCAAAATTGAGAACAAGTTTTGAATTTTGATTCTGAGTTCACACCATTCACAGCTCATTTTGCCAACCACCAGTAAAGGCCAAAGGGTATTTTGTAATGTACATGAAAAACTTAGTCTAGAGTTTATTTAATAAGCCAGATTGTAATATGGTCCATCAGTAATATACCCCCATAAATAGTTTCACATCGAAACCTTCACCCCAAAACATCAGTTATTGGACAGAACAAAAACTTGTATAAAAAAGTAATGATAAGTGATGAATGTTAAAACTTTAAAGGAAAACTGGAGAAGTACAGACGGTTGTTTTCTCAAAGACAAATAAACACGAATTATAACCAAACTTTGGCACAGATACCAGTCTTGAAAAAAGAAATCACAAATAGATGGGGGAATAAAAAGACATCTAAAATTGGAGATCACCAAAGAAGCAAAGACTATCCACCTAACTACATGCTACAAGCAGCAAATTTTGATTTGAAAAGAGAATACCACCACAACACCCAAAAACTAAACCACAATAATTTCTACTCGTCGGCGGGCTTAGGCGCTGCTTCCTTGATCTCTTCAGAATTATCATCCTGCAAAACAAGAGTAACCACATCAATAACTGTATATAATTTAAAGCCGCAATATTTCCGAACATGTTATTACACCATCGAAGAAGAGGAAGATAAGAAGCAAACCTGCATATCGGAGGTCCACAAGGTGAGGTTGTCACGGAGAAGCTGCATGATCAAAGTGCTGTCCTTGTACGATTCCTCTCCAAGAGTGTCCAGCTCGGCAATTGCCTCGTCAAAAGCCTTGAAAAGTACGAGAAATATTAGCTCATCAAGACAAATCCTCAATCAAATCAAAGTAGGTGATTTTGAAATTAAACAAATGCTATTATACAGTCCGGTCCAAATATTCATTCCCCCTTAAAATTCCATCACACAGTATTGGTTGAATTTTTCATTTTCCAAACAAAAGTGATACAACAAGAAAGTTGATTTTAGGCAGACCTGTTTGGCGAGATTGCAAGCACGGTCAGGAGAATTCAAAATCTCATAGTAAAAGACAGAGAAGTTGAGAGCCAGGCCAAGACGGATTGGATGAGTTGGGGCCAACTCAGCATTAGCAATGTCCTGCAAACCACAATAATAATATTATTATTAACAAATATTATAACAAAATGAATGGCTTTTATTGATTTGAATCTCCTACATCCTACGCAGAGCCGAATATAGCTACAAACCTACAACAATTAAATCACGAAAAGACCAGGTAAACTGAATCTTAACAGCCAGTATAAGCATCAAATTCTACTCAAGAGGATCTCCAAAGAGAAAAATGCAGGAGATGGAAACTATGCATCCGAAAAATTAGATCGGCAAATGATTCCAATTTAATACCTAGTCAGCATCGGCGCATCCAAACAAAGGATAAGCAGCATATGTAACCAAATCTACGTAATTTAACTATATTACCAGCACGCTTCAGCAACATTTCTCCATATATCTTTGAACAAGGAAATAGATTATACTTGTTAAGTTATTAGGTCTTCAAATTCAAATCAAAAAATAAACAGATAATAAAACGTAAAAACCATATATTTCCAGGCGAGATCAGAACGAAGCACATAAAACAAACATATTGCCATACCTGAGCAGATTTGTAAGCGGAGAGCGTGTTCTCGGCTGCTTCCTTCCTCTCTGCTCCAGTCTTAAACTCGGCCAAATAGCGGTGGTAGTCTCCCTTCATCTTCAAGTAAAAGACCTTGGAATCACCGGAGGCGGCGGATCCGATGAGCTTGGTGTCGAGAAGCTTGAGAATGCCGTCGCAGATGTTGGAGAGCTCGGTCTCGATCTTAGATCTGTAGTCCTTGATAGCGGAGACGTGGCTCTCGTTGCCGCGGCTCTCCTCCTTCTGCTCGATGGAGGAGATGATTCTCCAGGAGGCGCGTCTGGCGCCGATGACGTTCTTGTAGGCGACGGAGAGGAGGTTGCGCTCCTCGACGGTGAGCTCGTCGCCGTCGACGGCGCCGACTACCTTCTCCATGAACTCAACCATCTCCTCGTAGCGCTCGGCCTGCTCGGCGAGCTTCGCCATGTACACGTTCTCCTCGCGTGGGGACGCCATTCAGATTTGGGGATTTTGATTTTCAGAGAAAAAAACCTTTGTTTGTGTTTTTTAGAGAGATAAAGAGTGGGGAAATTGCTATGGAGCCGGTTTTTGGATTCAGTTTCCTCTGCCTCTTGTTACTCCTTTTTCCTAAAAAAATATTAATAAAAAATCTTCTTCCAAGATTTGAAAGATGTATTCCTTGGGCTTAGGTTTGGTATTGGGCTTAGATGGGCTAATTAAGTTCGATTTGGCCCAAATTAAATGCTAGGTTTTCATTAATTTCCATTTGATTTTTCTTTTTCTCTATGAATTTTGCCACCTAGGAAATAATTGAAAATAGAAATGTATTTGAACGAGTGAGATGTAAACTTAGATCTATGATTTTGAATTTTTATTTGATATTCCATTTTGATGTATAGATTAAGAGGTGTTTTCTTCGAATATTAAATAAAATATTTATGAGCCAACAAGGGTATTTGTCAATGAGTTGAAGACTTGAAGGCAATAATTGAATAAGTCCCAAGAAACTATTTATATTCAGCTAGATTGTTTGACTTGTGGTATGGGTTGTGAGTTGTCACGTTCTATTATAAAATTGTCAACGGCTTAATTTTACTTCCTTTTTTTTTTTTTTTAAAACACTAATAATAATAATTTCATATATTCAAATCACGTAATACAACCAACGCGGCAAAAACTAGAATAACACTAACCGAAACGGCAGTGAACAAACGCAAGCCGAAATTTTAATATTCGAGGGAAATAAAACTGAACTCAAATAAAGTAACTAAACTTTCATACAAAATAAGATAAAACTTGACGTATGGAACATTTAAAAAAAAAACATAACTAAAAAAAATAAAATGTAAAGGACATAGACATTTTTGTACGATAAAAAAGTCGGTATCAGAGCAAATCCTCCTAATTTTATTTTTTAATTAATATACCATTTCACATATGGGGCTCTTAATAATGCGGATATTAAAATTGGAATTCCATTGCTGAAAAAACAAATAAAACATAGTATAAATTGAAATTTCATAACTGAAAATTAATTGTTGAATATATTTTGAACTATTAATTAGAAATTATAAAGTTTATAAATTATAAAATAGAATGTTAAAATTATAAAATAAAGTATTATAAAGTTTCTGAATTATAAAACAGAGTATTCAGTTTTTTTTTTTTTTTTTTTTTTTTGTCAGAAAGAGGCCTAGACCGGGGAAGAAAAAACCATAAAGCATCAAAAAAGGATATCCGGAGGAGAGTCCAAATGAAACAATCCGAATCAATGTT
>JBBMKE010000009.1:19039734-19052054 GCA_037834125.1 Lippia alba | reverse complement strand
AGCTCCGATGAAAAATTGCATTAATTTGCAACATTTTGGGAGTTTTGGGGTAAAATTGCCACCGGAATACTTAGAGTTCCAATTTTGCTGAATGACCTCAGTTAGTGTACCATTTTTGCAATTATCCCGTGTGGTCTAAGTTAATTCTTCTGGTGCTTTATTAATAAACTGGCTCAAACAATTTTTGCATCACATTGGAGAAATTGCACTTTAATTTGCAACTTTAAAATTTAAAGATTTGATGCTCTAACCTTTGATTTTTATTATTTTATTTCTTAATTTCATTTTTTTAATAAAATCTCTAATTTCTGCCAAAATACCGAATTCTTTAGAGCATCAAATAAGGAGATAAGAACACTAAAATATCTATTTTTCCTGCAGGAATTTCATGTGTGTTTCTTCAGAGGTATTTTAACCTAAAAATTCTATTAAAAAATAAAATTAGGCACTAAAGTAAACAAAAATCAATGGTTGAGCATCAAAATCCTTAATATTCAAATGTTAGGTACTAAGTACAATTCACACCAAACTTTAGAGTAAAAAAAAATTAACCCTAATAAATTAGTTTTTACCTCTAAACTCGGGATTAGTATATGTAATTCTCCTCAAATTTTATTTTCTCAATAATTATACCAAAAACCTAATATAATTTATCAAGACAAAAACATTGAACACAATTTCAAACTACTTGCAAACCTAACTTAACTGGGTAGCTCACATTATTCCCTTTAAAAATTACCTTGCACATTTTGAGCATAAATAAAACAAGTGGTGGGTCCAAAAAATCAAATTCTTGGAAAAATAAGAAAGAAGAAAATCTTGATAGTTGCAAGTTGCAAGGATAGCAATTAAGACTTGGACGCTTCATCATATGACAGCTCTCCCTCTATATAGAGAGATTACTTTACCCATATACAAATCACAGACTTTATTCATGCAAATTGCAAACACTACCGCTCATATACATATGCAAACACACCTCAAAAAAGTAAAAAAAAAGTATTGAATTATATTTGTGAAAAGACTATAGTTAGATGTGATAAAAATGGAAAGGTATGAAGATTTGAAAGATATTGGTTCTGGGAATTTTGGAGTTGCTAAGCTTGTTAGAGATAAGCGTACGAGGGAGCTATATGCAGTCAAGTACATTGAAAGAGGCAAAAAGGTTTGTTCTTTAATTTATTCTTTGGATTCTTGATTGAAGTTTTGATGAGTTTGTTAAAGACTTAAAGGGGTTGTTTCTGTAATTAATTTCTGCAGATTGATGAGCATGTCCAGAGGGAAATCATGAACCACAGATCATTAAAGCACCCCAACATCATTAGGTTCAAAGAGGTGAAATAAAGCTTAACTTTGTTGATCAGATTTGTCATATTTGCTTCTTTTATTGACTTTTTCTGCTATTTGTTTCTATGATTTAGAGATTGAATAATTTTTGTTCTTTTAAAGAAAATTTCTTGAACGCAGTTGATCAAATTGTTAAAAAGTTCTTTTTTTATTCGAATTCAAATTTTTTTGACCACTTGGTGGAGCAGGTATTGCTTACCCCAACTCATTTAGCTATCGTAATGGAATATGCGTCGGGAGGGGAGCTTTTTGAACGGATTTGTAACGCAGGCAGATTCAGCGAAGACGAGGTTTCTCTCGTTCTCTTACTTTTTTTGTGATGATTTTTCTTTCATGAAGAATAACATGTTTTGGTATTTGTTTCAGGCGAGGTTCTTCTTTCAACAGCTGATATCTGGAGTCAGTTATTGTCATTCAATGGTAAATCATGAACAAATTCAATGTTTTCATCATTTTCTTTACATGTCAAGACTCGAGAATACTAATATATTTTATCAATATAATGCAGCAAATTTGCCATAGGGATTTGAAGCTGGAAAACACACTGTTGGATGGGAGCCCTGCACCCCGCCTCAAAATATGTGATTTTGGATATTCCAAGGTTCATTCCTCAAAACCTTAAACCTTAAAAATTTACATTGTTTCTCTCAATCTTTGTGTTTATAAAACTTCATCACAGTCGTCGGTTTTGCACTCTCAACCGAAATCGACGGTTGGCACGCCTGCCTATATCGCCCCCGAGGTCTTATCAAGAAAAGAATATGATGGCAAGGTAAGGAATCCGATTTCCTGTTTTATTTTTATGTTTCATTTCCTATTTTATTTATCTATATACCAAATGTATCTCTAGGCGGTTGATATTAGGAGACATAATTTTTGATAAAACATGTTTAGTTAATTAATTTCAACAAGTGGTTTAATTATATCTTTATCTTTTCACCTATATAAATACTGTTGTTGGCCCTAAAGATTGCAGATGTTTGGTCATGTGGGGTTACATTGTATGTAATGCTAGTTGGTGCTTATCCTTTTGAAGACCCCGACGATCCAAGAAATTTCAAAAAAACAATTAATGTGAGTTATCCCTTAACCTAACTAAAAAAATAAATAAATTGTTGACTTCATAATATTTTGTAAATTAATGTTGAGTTGAATTATAATAATAAGTCATTCATTTGAATTCTATACTTTCGGCAGAGAATTCTTAGTGTTCACTATTCCATCCCGGACTATGTTCGAATTTCTAAAGAATGCAGACATCTCTTATCTCGGATATTCGTGGCTGACCCCGAAAAGGTTATTATAGATTTTCAGCCATATATATTTGTAATCATTTTCGTTATAAATGAATAAAGATATTAATGTTACTAAGTTTTTGCAGAGAATAACAATTCCTGAGATTAAGAAGCATCCCTGGTTCTTGAGGAATCTGCCAAAGGAATTCACCAAAATTGAGGAATCAAATGTGCAGTCGAAACTTGGAGATGATCAATACTCCTGTCAAAGCATTGAAGAAGCCTTAGCCATAATTCATGAAGCTCGAAAACCGGGAGTGAGTCCCACGACGAACAATCTTTTACCGGGTGGAAGCATGGATCTCGATGATTTGGACACGGATGAAGACATAGACGATATGGATTCAAGTGAGGACTTTGTTTGTGCAGTATGAGTTGATATATCATGGTAAAATAAAAATGGACGAATTACATTTACTATGCGTGCGGTTTGATGTATTTTACAAACCAATTCCTCAAGTACTAGAAATTACAATATATATATATATACGATCCTGATATCTCGTCTTTGGTGCAAAAACACTCCTCGGGTTGAAACTAAAACTAGAATCGTGTAGCGTTCGTAATAGCAACTGATGTCAAGATCAAATCAATTTCAGCCACAAGTTGTAGATCAAGATTCAAACATATACTAAAAATAAAATCATACATTTGGACAAGACATGGCTTTCAAACACCCGACATAAACGTACGACTATATGTATTAGTAATTTAGTATTATGTAATGATGTGAACAAGCAAGTTCATAAGAGTGAAGTGCTGCTACAAGACAAGTTATAAACTTCACAATCCAAACAGCTAATTTTGATGATGATGATGATGATAAATACCAAATGTTTCTCAGCCGTCTACGTTGAACTAATCGTCATAGGACACTAACTAGTTTTGTTTTGAATGTTCTTGTTAATGTTTCACGTGTTTCTTCATTCTTTCACTTTCTCTTCGTTGTTAAGGAAGGGATGTCTTGCAAGAATTGACTTAGATCTGCCGACAAGGGAGAGCTTATGTGGTGTTATGTTTTTGCTGCCATGTGAGTTGTGAACTTTTAGTATTTAAGGTAGGCCTAATTTGTGCCAAACTAAATTATTTACTTAAGGTTCAGTAGCCTTTCCACAAATAACTTTTTATTTTGGTAGACTTTAGGTATCGTAAAGTAGGAATGGTAAAAGTAGAGGTACAGGCATAATTTCTGGACATATGGTTGAAATTTTTTTTGAGAAAAAGTCGCCCTTTCTCAATATATATCATGATCGGGTCGACCAGACTATGTGAGTTGGTAAAAGGCTTCATGTGAGCGATAGGGAGCACATCAACATTTTTAGAAGTATTGTAGAGTGGTCGGGCTGATCAAATGCGCAAAATATCAAAACTTTCTATTCATGGATAAAAAACATTATTAAGTGTGGCTCGTTGGTTCTATGTTAGATTCATAACTAAGAAAGTTTCTCCGAAACCTTTCCTATTCGGAGCTAAAATTATAAGAATTAACTTGTATGAATTTGCTTACATTACAGAAATGAATGGGTAAGGTATATATACACGGTAGTGGAGGCTAATTACAGTCAGTGGCCTAATTACAACAAGAGATGTGCCTATTGTTTTTCCCTTTGATGACGTGCTGTGATTGTGTGCATTGATTGTGTAGATAGCATAATCTCTTACACGCCCCCTCAAGATGGAGGTCGATGGCAGACTCCAATCTTGCTTCGGCATAGGAGGAACTGTTTGCGGGGCAGCGCTTTTGTGAGCGTATCTGCAAGTTGGTCAGCGGATGTGACATGTTGAACATGGAGGGCACCTGTGCGGACTTGTTCTCGTACGAAGTGGAAGTCCAGGGCTATATGCTTCATTCTTGAGTGGAAAACCGGGTTGGAACACAGGTGGGTGGCACCAATGTTGTCACAGAGGATCGTTGGAGCTGTTGGAAGTCGGACTCCTAGTTCAGTCAGGAGGGAGCATATCCAACGGACCTCAGCAGAGGTGGTGGCGATAGCACGATATTCGGCTTCCGTTGAGGACCGTGCGACGCCCCGTTGTTTCTTCGAACTCCAGCTGATGGGATTGTTGCCAAGATAGATGATGTGACCACTTGTGGAGGAGTAATCATCCTTGTTACCGGCCCAGTCTGCATCCGAGAATGCTTGGAGGCGGAGGCTGCTATTCCGCCGAATGAAGATGCCATAGTCGGCTGTTCCACGGAGATAACGAAGTAGGCGTTTGACGGCTTGGAGATGTAGTGATGTGGGCCGATGCATAAATTGGGAAAGCCTGTTAACCGTGAAGGCGATGTTGGGCCGGGTTAGTGTCAGATATTGCAAGCCTCCAACAATGGAGCGATACTCCGCGGGTTCTGATAAGCTTGTGCCAACGTCGAGCCGGAGCTCTGTATCCGGGGAAAGAGGTGTTTGGATTGGATTTGCCTCAGCCATATCCATTCGATGGAGGAGATCGTGGATATGTTTCCGTTGTGATAGCAATAATCCGTCGGGGCTGGCGATGCATTCAATCCCCAAAAAATAGGTCAACGGCCCGAGGTCTTTCAGAGAGAACAGGAGGAGAGAGACTCTACGAAGGCCGATATGTGTGAAGAATCCGGGCCCGTTATCACTATGTCGTCCACATACACAAGCACATAGAGGAGCAGACCTGATGATTTCAGTATAAAGAGAGATGTGTCGGCAAGGGAGTTTTGAAAACCTTGACTTAAAAGAAACCCACGCAGTTCAGAGTACCAAGCACGGGGTGCTTGTTTGAGGCCATATAGGGACTTGCGAAGCTTGCATACGTGATGTGGATGCTCTTTGTCAACAAAACCGGGAGGTTGCACCATGAATACTGTTTCAGATAGATTTCCTTGAAGGAGGGCATTGTTGACGTCAATTTAGCACAACGACCAGCCCTGCATTACCGCCAAAGTAAGCACTACCCGGATTGTCGTTGGTTTGAGTACCGGGCTGAATGTTTCCCGAAAATCGATCCCTGGCCGTTGGTGGAACCTCTTAGCGACAAGCCTCGCTTTGTACCTGTCAACAGAACCATCGGCAAGTCGTTTAATTCGAAAAACCCATTTGCAACCTACCACATTCGGGGCGTGAGAAGCGGGAACAAGATCCCAGGTTCCGTTGCGGACGAGGGCATCATATTCTGCTGTCATAGCTGCGCGCCACCTTTCATCTCGAAGAGCTTGGGTGACAGTTTTGGGTTCAATATCGGAGGGTTGTAGTTGAGTGGAAAGGGTTAATTTCTGTATTGGTTTTCAGATATTATTTTTGTCTCGGGTTACCATGGTGTGGGATTGTGGGTTGGTGGGAATGGGTGGTTCAGTTGTTGAAGCTTCTGGGTCCGGGAGGGGCAGTGGTGGTGTTTGTGTAGGTTGAGACGTAGGAGACGGATTTGGTGGAGACGGTGAAATTTCTTGCGATGGGGTGTTTGACGGACTCTGCCGGGGCGGAGCAATGGGGATATGAGTAACCATCGGTGTGGCGGGTGGGGGATCAGTAGTGGCGGAAGGGTTGTTTGACCGAGGAGATGTGGGTGGTGGATTAGAAGCAGCGAATGGAAACTCGTGTTCAACAAAACGGACATGGTGGGATACATATAATCGTTGAGAAGGAATGTGAATGCAGAGATAGGCACTTTGGGTTAGGGAGTAGCCTAGGAAGACACAAGGTAGGGATCGGGTGCTGAGTTTGTTTTCCGAGTGAGGGCGGAGCCATGGGTAACATAGGCAACCGAAGGTCCGAAGTTTGTTGTAGTTCGGTTGGGATTGGAACAAGGAGAGGTAGGGTGATGACATAGAGAGTGTGGGTGTGGGGAGCCGATTTATTAGGTATACGGTACCGGAGAAGGCAAAGTGCCAGTATGAGGGTGGGACGGAGGCATGGTGGAGTAGGGTGAGTCCGGTCTCTACAATGTGGCGATGTCGGCGCTCGGAATAGCCGTTGTGTTCCGGTGTGTGGGGTGGAGTGGTGAGGTGCGAAATGCCGTTTTCGGCAAGGAAAGGGGTTAGGGTGGTGTATTCCCCGCCATTATCGGAGTAGAGGGTTTTTATTTTGGAGGCAAATTTTGTTTCCACAAGAGCTTTGAATCGTTTGAATATATCAAAAACATGGGATTTTCTTGTGAGAGGGAAGAACCAAATATATTTGGTGTAGTGGTCGACAAAAATCACATAGTATTTGTGGTTTTCAAGAGAGGGAATTGGTGAAGTCCATACGTCACTGAAAATAACATCAAGTGGAGAATGTGAATTTATTGATGATTCATTGAAAGGGAGCTTGTGGCTCTTATTACATTGACAAGAGTTACAGTCTAATTTTGGGAAAGGGCTGGATGTTTTGAGATTGTAGTGTCGGATAGTATGGCGGAGAATTGTGGCTGAGGGGTGGCCTAGCCGTGCATGCCAGTCACCACTTGAGGGATTTAGACAAGAGGAAAATGTACTGGGTGATTTAGTTGGGATGGATTTCTGGGATGGCCACTCATATACCCCATTGTTGGACTGCCCCGTCATGACCGTAGTTCCCGTCGCCAGATCCGTCACCTGAAATCCAGAGGGAGTGAATTCCACAGAGACAAAGTTAGATTCACAGAGCTTGGATACAAAAATTAAATTTTTTTGGATAGAGGGAACACATAAAACGTTTTGCAACTGTAAAGAAGAGTTGAGAGAAGGTAAAGAGGTACAACCCGAATGAGTGATTGGAAGAGGGGATCCATCGGCGATCATGACGCTGTCCGGAGCAATGTATGGTGTGCGGAAAGATAAGGAGTCTAAATCTGCCGCGATGTGGTGCGAAGCCCCGCTATCGAGAAGCCAAGTTGGCGGAGAGGGTTGGGTTTGAACTGAGGTAAAGTGGGCGCGGGGCTGCCACGGCGTGGAGTTGGGTGGTGTTTGACGACGGTTTTGTGAGAATTGGCGAGGGGCATTATTAGAGGGGTGTGATTGGTGCTGCATAATCTGGAATTGGGGGCAGCGGCGGGCGGAGTGCCCTTGGACGCCGCATAGCTGACAAGTCCCGAGATAGGGGCGTGGTTGTCGGGGCTGACTGGATTGGTGAGTGGAGGGTGAAGTTGGACGCCACGGTTTTGGGTTTTGTTTGAGGCCGGTGTTGTTCGCCGTGATGGGAAGGGCGGAGGTGGTGTGTGGCGCAGATTGTTGGAGGGAGATTTCTTTGTTGAGGAGCTTTTCGTGTAGTTCGGCAAAGGATATCGGTGTTTCACGGGCATTTACGGCATCGATAATTGAGCAGAACGAGTCATCGAGGCCATCGAGCACAATGTCGGTGATGTCCTCTTGGCTAAGTGGGTGGCCGAGAAGGTTGAGCTCATCGGTTTTGGTGCGGATGAGGGTCATGTAGTCATTGATTGTTTTGGAACCCTTGGTGGTGCGCTTGAGGGAGTCCCGAAGTTGTTTGATGTGGCCTCGGGATGCATTAGCGAAGGTCGTGGCCAGAGTAGTCCATGCTTCGCCGGAAGTGGAGGCGCTATGGATGACCGGTGCGATGGTGTGGTGGAGAGATTGTGGATTAGTTGGTCTTGTTGGAACCAAGTCCGGTAATCGGCTGCAGTTTCAGCAGGCTTGGCGATGGAGCCGTCAACGTAGCCGAAGAGATTGTGGCCACGGAGGAGGGCTTGCATATGTAGTTTCCACGCCATGTAGTTATTGGTGTGGAGTTTGACGGTGCCGGAGGCGTTAATTAGGGTGAGGCAGCGGGTGTTGTCTGTACTTTGGATGGTGGGGGTGGCAACCATGGTTGGAGAGAAAAAAAAAGGATGGAAGGTTTATGGATCGTTAGCTCTGGATACCATATAAGAATTAACTTGTATGAATTTGCTTACATTACATAAATGAATGGGTAAGGTATATATACACGGTAGTGGAGGCTAATTACAGTCAGTGGCCTAATTACAGCAAGAGGTGTGCCTATTGTTTTCCCTTTGATGACGCGCTGTGATTGTGTGCATTGATTGTGTAGATAGCATAATCTCTTACAAAAATCAAGACCCCTCATCCATCTTTGGTCTTTAATTTTGATGGTTGTACTTGCTAACCAATTTGATGAAGTCAGTTTTTTTATGCAATCCCAGTATTTGAATATACTTAAAAAAAATTAGGTTTAGACCTTTTCGCAATATAAAGTTTATTAAATAATATTGGATACAATTAATTTATATGAATGTGAAATTTGAATTTTTTAAACGAAAGATGAGGTCTTAGCCACTCACTTTTTCTCTTTACGAATTTAAAGAATTACCGTATTTTGAAGGCGGCTAGAGATAATATTTCAAAACTTATAAGTTGTTTTGACTTCCTTATCCTGTTAATTAACTATACTAAATCCGAGCAGCAAGTGGAATTGATTAAGAAAAGGCTAATGAAACCCTAAAAGCTGTCTAGATCAACTTGTGTTAATTAATTGAACATAGTTTAAGTTATGCGCTAATAAAAATATCATTTTGTCATGTCGGATCAAACACTTATATAGAATACTGTATCGATCATTTCTCAAATAAAAATTTTCGAAAATATTTTATATCTCCATATTCATATGGTTTCATATCTGTATTGTGATATGTATGTCAAATATCAATACATTGGGCAAGGAAAGCACCGATCAGTTTGGATGTTTGTCTAGCCCAAATCAATGTTTTAAAAACCGGACCGTTCATCGAATCGAAAAATTAACTGGGTTAAGGGTCACTGGTTCAACCGTTGGGTTAACCGTGGTCGAATCGGTGATGTCATAATTATATAAAAAATAATATTAATATATCAAAATAATTACCAAAATCATAAATAATGAATATGTATATAAAATTGAGCTTCTATCTTTATAAATCATATATTAATATTATGCTATATTGAGCAACAATAATAATAAAATTGCATAGTTATTACCAACATTTTAAAAAAAAAGAAAGAAAAGATAAAGATAAATCATGCTAAAGAAATAAATAATACAACGTTCAACAATGAGTTCCAAATTTTTAGGATTTCTGTTGCAACTTGCAATCATCGGTAGACTCCTCTCAAAATGGGAAAGTCACAAACAAAAATAAATTTGAAAAAAAAACCAACAAATCCATCAAATTCTTATCCAATAAATTGAAATGAAGTCCCACAACGAATGAAGTCCGAAAGTTCAAGAAGAACAAGTTCTTTCCGTTGAAAATTTAGGAAAACAAAGAGCAAAGAACTCTGAGATGAAAAGAGAAGAGACAAGGAGAAAAAAAGGCAAAAAGAAGACGGAGGGTGCGTGAAAAGTGAAGAATTAGGATTTGATTATCTTAAATTTATTTAAGAACATGGCCCGCCTGGTTATCATGAACCGCCACCGATTCATCTGATTCAGCGGTTGAACCGTGAATTTCAACGATTTTCAAAAAAATAAGGTGGTTTTGGACACATCCGGTTTTCGGCTCTAAACCGGTTCGTTTTGTGGACCGGTCAACGGTCCGACCGATCCGACCGGCCGGGCCGGTCTTTAAAACACTGGCCCAAATTTGTCAATTTATTGGACAACTAAGTGGTGGACATATATAAAAAAAATTTGGCCGCTGTTACCACTATCTTTTCCCAAAACAATCTTATAGGATGAAGGAAAAAGAAAAATTTATTTGGTTTTCAGCACTAGAATGAGAGGTTGTGAAAGAAACTAAATAATTCAGAAGAGGAGCAAGTAAACTCTTAATAATTATGGTAGTTAAGAGGGCAAAGCTAATAACCATACATATTTAATGACAATTAAAAAATAACATGAAAGTTTTAAAACACTATAAATAATATAAAGTACAATTATATTTATATTATAATTATAATAGTTCATTAATATAATATTTAATTAGGATTAAAAGTAAGTTTTAATAATATCATATTTAATTTAATTAAAAAATAAAAGTTAATATCATAATAAAAAATCATTATAATAATATTAATTATATTTATATTATAATTATAACAATTTTAAATATGTGAATTAAAAAAAAAGAATTAGAAATGAATTTACACAATTGGTGTGAAAAATAAATTTTTTACACTTCGAGTCTATATTTGTCGAAAAACTAAACGTGTAGGACGATTTAAAAACTATGAGACAAAAACTTTCTCATGGGACTACAAATGAAAATTTCTCTTTTCTTAATTAGTTTTTCTTTTCTCCCCTGTGAAAATGTTTGGATACTCCTTCACTCCTAGCAATGTTTTTCTAAAAAAATAAACACCTATTGTTTAAATTGTTAAACGTTATAGGATTTTGAAATTGGATAGTTATTTCAAGTTTGTGGCCTCAATTGTTTGGATTAAAGTTTTATTAACAATGGACAATATTCGAATAAAAAATACTAAAATCGAGGCCCAAATTAATTTATAGACTACTGGACCCGGCCCAAACTATAACTATAATACAAAAACCCAACACAAAAGCCCAGCCCAAATGAATTGGATTAAGGGCATAATGAAACCGTTATATAATGCGCTGTAATGCATTTCTCAAAACCCTAGGTTTGTCACAGAGGCGGAGCGTTTCAGAGAGACTAGTTTTCACATCTTCGCTGCCTCAGCTGCTCCATCGAAGATGAAGGTTTATTTCTACATCTCTCTCTGCACTAACTTGCATTCGTAATATATTTGAGCTTTATTTGTCGATTGGAATCGAAGTTTAATTTTTGTGTTTTGCGTGATTTTTGTAGTTCAATATCGCGAATCCGACCACGGGCTGTCAGAAGAAGCTCGAGATTGACGATGACCAGAAACTGTATGTCTTACGGCTTTGATTTGCTTTAGTTATTGATGTTCGTTTCACTGTTCTACTTGGTGTATAGCTACCGTCGTGATAAATTCTGTGGATTTTGGTTTATGTATGTTTTCCGCGATTGAGTGTTTCAATTGCAAATCCATGATTGTATTGTCTGACGATTTGCCATGGAGAATATTAAAAATTAAAACTTTTGAAGTGATATTTAGTGTTTGTGTTGTTTTAGAAATTCTCTGGAGGTAGCTAAGCGGTAGTTTTTGTTTATCCTTTATGCAATCTAAATTATGTTCATCGTTCACTGAATATTCAACTTAATCGTTTAGGTCTGCTGATTGATTAATTGAAATGCTTCTTTGGATGTTGATCTAGATACTAATTAATTGTTGCATTTCCTTCTTGTCGTCAATGAGGTGTCTGAAGTTGAGCTAGTGTGTTAGGTTGCTCGAGTTGTGAATATAATGTTTTCAAGTGTGCAATTGTGTTGACTGTTGATCTTCCTTCTCTGTCTACATGACTGGCAGGGGTTTCCAGTCTTTAAAAGTAGCATATGCTATGCCTTGTTTTCAGTTACTACTTTTGTAAATGTTTTTGGTCGTTCTTCCAGTAATTCTTGTCATCTCTTTATTTAGCATTAATCAATATCAGTCTATTATCATGTACTAAAAGCTTGTTTTTTTATCATTTCTCTATCGTAGCCGGGCTTTCTTTGACAAGAGGCTTTCTCAAGAGGTTCTTGGAGATGCATTGGGTGAGGTGGGTATATCTTTTTTGGGAAGCTTGTTGAGTATTAACAGTGAATTAGCACTAATATGCAATTATACTTAACAAAACTACTGCATTTCCTAATTCAGGAGTTCAAGGGCTATGTGTTCAAGATCATGGGAGGTTGTGACAAGCAGGGTTTCCCCATGAAGCAGGGAGT
>JBBMKE010000009.1:19018956-19033117 GCA_037834125.1 Lippia alba | reverse complement strand
AAGAAGTTAGCTCGTTATGTAAGCTTTTATTACTTGCATAGTTATTGTAACTCCTCTCTAGCTCACCTAAACTTCGCACCTATTTCACATACTTCAGCGTTGGAGAGTCAAAATTGGGCATCCCCCACATTCCAAACTTGGCTTTCTAACATTGTATATTATCGTTGAGTTTATGGGTAATTATTAATTAGTTTTTATAGTATTATTATTGATATTAAGGTTTTCCAGTTTTTAATTTTTCGTGCAGAAATATCCCTAACAAAAACTATAGCACCTCTACTTGAAAAATATTTTTGCACACCAAATATATTGTTATGAGTCTCTGAATAATTTATGCTACAAAAAGGACTAATTTGTAAATATCCTTAAACTCTAGATAATATATGGAATTTGCCCAAATTATGAACAAGGAACCGGTGTCCCACACGCGCGTGTTTTTTTGATCTGTCTCAAATTGAAATTTGGAACACTAGCATTTTCTACTTCGTTATTTTTGTTTAATTAAAGGGCGAATTTTCAACGCCAAACGGTGAATAAGGAGGTAAACGTATTGTCCTGTTTTAATTTTGCTTTCTTAATTTGAAGGATGACAAATATTTTAATTTATCTATTCTTCAGGAAGGCCAAAATATGAACATTTATATACATAAAGGTTTTTGTAGTAATGAAAGGAGAGAGAAATACAGTAGCCCACCAAAATTAACCTCACATGTAAAGAGTATAATATGAAAATTAGGCTAATCATTGTTGGGGTACTAGAGAATGCATCTAGAATAGATCACTATAAAATTCAAATGTGATTGGACTACTCATAGGGATTTCAAGCAATGAACTCTTTATTTCATTTTTTTTTTAAATTTGTTAGTTTAAATAAGATCGTTTGTGGTTATTATAGTCATCAGTTTCATTGCTGAATTATTACTGTAAGAATTCAACGGCTGAGTAATGAATTTAAAATTAGACACTATGTTGTTTCATGTACAAATCAATCCTGGTTAGAAGAGCTTCTCGATCCCTTGCTCTCACGCTTCATCAAATGCATTCCAAAGATAAAAGAAATTATGCGTAATATAAATCTATTGGATTAATTTCTTTCTTATAGAACACTTTTGAACTGGTTCAAAATTTTGATACCATACGAATTCAAGTATGGCAACCTTGGTGAATCATTACTTATCCATAATTAGGTTTGATCGATGTTTTGCATATAAGAACTGATCAAGTATCGAGAATTTTGTTAGTCGTTTTTGTATGTGTTGGTCAATTTCTTTCCACTTATGAAGAAATCTTTTGAATATAATTGTGACTAATCAAGTTTATTAATAATCATGTACTCATTTTACGTAAAGAAATAAACAAAGTGTAAAAAAACGAGAAATGATGCGTAAATTCACAAACTGCTAAAAGCAGTTAAAAGTAGAAAATATACACGAAATACAGACGGAGTGGGATCGGGGAGGTGGAATACAAATGAAAAACACAATTTCACCCGATCTTTATTCTCTTCGACAAGTTTAATATAGTATAATAGAGTTATTTACGTCATAAACCCTGTGTTAGGTGAAATGGGCAAAAAAAACCTTGTGTTACAAATATTAACATAGAAAATCCTGTGTTTTCAAAAATGGACAAAAAAAACCCTGTGTTACTAAAATTAACACAAAAAACCCTATGTTTTAAAAAATTAATACAAAAAACTCTGTGTTATCAAAATATTTGCATTGAAAACCCTATGTTAGGGGTTCGCCATGCAAATATTTTGAAAACACATGGTTTTTTGTGTTAATTTTTGAAAATAAAGGTTTTTTTATATTAATTTTTGTAATACAGAATTTCCATGCAAATATGTTGAAAATACAGGATTTTTTGTGTTAATATTTGTAACACAAGATTTTTTTTCCCATTTCACCTAATAGGAGATATGGCATAAATAACTCTTTTGTAAAAAAACAAATTGTCAGAAATGGGAGCAACAAATTGCGGAAGATTACGCATAAAAACAAGAAATGAATGAGGGCCGAATGCATTGATATTCATTTCGATCTTTAAGGAAAACATTGGTGTCATGTCATACTCAAAGGGCGGTGCCTGCGGGAGCCAGGTTATGCCATTCACAGTCCCAAATTACGTTTCCCAATGATATATATATTGTCATGTGAAAATTTTAAAAAAAAATTTGTATCCCATATTCGTATCGTGTCGTGACCATATCATTTAGTACATCATAGATATATGTCTATATATATAATATATACTCATAACACACCCCCACTCAATTTTTGTATCGGTGAATAAAAATTTTGTGATTTTCGTACTTACAAATTGTAAAATTATGGAAAGCTAGAATTAGGGGTTCCTGTAATCCGGATCTTGATGTATATTGATTTACTTATCTTTTCTAGCATAGTGTGTATATCGTATTTATATTTTATACAGCCTTGTACAATGTATTCTTTATATACTGAAATAAGAAAAATGCTTCCCAAGCCATGAAATCTCTTAAAGCAAACATGATATCAGAGTCGGTGATGATCCATTAACGGATTTGAACCTTGCTCATCACGTACTCATACTTCCCTCAGTCGTGGCTGAACACACCAGCACTCAGTCCCGCATCGACAAGGAATCAAAACATCCAGTCGATATCCTTGGCTACGCAACTAGCCAGTCTAATTAGTAACCTGCAAGCCCAAACCGAAAACAATGAGAACCATATGCCATAATCAATCTTCATCGATATTAAACTCAATCAACATAATTACTCCCTTTAGGCTCGCCTAATGAAAACAGCAATTGGAGGAAGAGGGAAGCTCAGCCATCTCATTGGGGGCCCGCCACCACCGGCGGCTAATTCGCCTGTGTACCCAAAGTGGGAGAAAATAGACGTCATAGTCTGTATGTGGCTCCTAGACAACATGGAGCCGAAATTGATCACCCATTCACATAATATGCCTCGGCCAAAATTTGTGGGACGGCCTAAAGTCGACATACAGTCAAAGCAGCGACGGCTTTCAGATTTTCAACCTCACGATTAAGGCCAATAACTTGAAATAAGGAACGGACAGTATAGAAAAATACTACAACAACCTTCAATGAATCTGGAGGGAGATCGAGATCCGGCAATCTAACCCCGATAACCTATGAAAGAGACATCACCATCTTCAATCCCTCAGATCAGAAACCCAATTGTTCCAATTTCTCGCTGGAATCGTATGACTCGGAGTGGCGAGACCTACTGAGAGAGGACCTGTGAATCGGTTTGGATCGTGAACATCTCTTGACCCAGTTAGAATTATAAAAAATTAATAAACTGAAGAACAGAAAATTCAATAGACCATATACAAGTACATGTTTAACTCTTCAAATTAGTTATTTGACATTTTTCAGCTTATCTTCAATGCAGCCAAACAAGTTTTTCCTTTTTCTTAATTCTTCATGGGATCAAAAGGATGCACAATCTGAAATAATTATTTGGAAAAATATCATTTTTCGTCATCTGAAAATGGTGTTTTTCGCTCTTCGCTCTGAATTTTTCATTTGTCTCAAAATTAGTCCTGAACTTTTGCCAAAAATCTCACATTTAGTCCTTTTGTTAATTTTCTAACGGAAAAAGGTGCGTGTCACTCACGCGTCCCGAATGAATGTGAGTGGCGCGTGAGTAACACGCACCTTTTTCCTTTAGAAAATTAATGGAAGTTAGGTAAGGACTAAATGTGATATTTTTTTGAAAATATAGAAGATGCATTTTGAGAGAAGTGAAAAGTTCAAGACTAAAAACGAAAAATACTATTTTTAGAGGACGAAAAATAATATTTTTCCTAATTATTTTAAAAATAAATTTCACGACTATTAAGACTTTTACATATCATAGTATTCCGAGTTTCAATTCATTGATAAATCCTTTTGACTGCCTTATTTCAGTAATCAATTACAGTCATTAGTCATTACTGCCCTCAAAAAGAGACTGTATATATAAGTCAGGACCTCAGCAATCCAAACAATCTAAGAATTTACCAATTTTGTTTTGTTGTTATTGAGGATATCCAGTAAAGCACACGCTTTAGCAGGTGCGACTGTAAAATGAATAATTAGCTAGATTCAAAATTAACTTTTAATTATTACGGGAAAATCTCATTTTTTATTTTAGGGATTAACTTATTTTTACTTCTAGTCCCATTGATTACAAAATTTTCACTTTTGGTACCGTACATTTTAAAAAATCTCAAAATTGGTCCCCTATTAACCATTCCGTCATTTGACTAACGGTTGACCCATATGTCCATTTAAAACCATGGGAAAATTTTCATTTTTGGTCTCATAGATTAACCCATTTTTACTTTTGGTCTCATATATTTCAACAAATCTCAAAATTGGTCTCCCGTTTAAACAGACATGTGGGTCAACCGTTAGTCAAATGATGAAATGGTTAACGAGGGACCAATTTTGAGATTTGTTGTAATGTATGAGATCAAAAGTTAGAATTCTGTAATCAATGGAGCCAAAAGTAAAAATAGATTAATTTGTGGGAACAAAAATGATATTTTCCCAATTATTACTATTGTGTGGAAAAGTAAAAAATTTATTTTGGTTGGAAAAATTAGTATTGTTGTCATTGAGGATCACTTAAATATTTATAATACTAAATTATTTAGTACTTAATAATATTTTTGACAGTTCTTATCTCATTAATTAGCTAGAGACAGTGATTTCAGTATAACGTGAATACATTTAGTGCATTATGTGCTGACGGTTTAGAGTTAGATTGATGTAACAAATCAAGATCTGTTATCTAAAGCGTCCTAACTCAGCCCACGTCTTTCGTCAATCTATACAAGGGTGACGTCTGGCCGCTCCCATGATTATCAAGAACGACAAGCAACTAAGACAGTGAAGCAAAAGGTACAGTCGAAAATAATAATAACTAAAATTGTAAAAATCTTTTAAAAAAAAACAAATAAACAAACAGACAAACAAAGTTGAAAAGTATGAAATTATGAATTCTTTGTTTTAGATCAAGATATCCACCATGAACTACAGTAATTAGTTTTCTCATTAAATTGTAGGCACCCTATGCAGAAATCCCACAATCAGAGATATATTATACAAATCTTACAGTAGGTTTATGCCGAAATATATGCAGATTAGTTTATACAAAAATTTGTTCAGATATTTATCTGTATATATCTTAGAATATCTCAAATATATTCAACCAAAAAACGATATCTCAAATATATATTTTTATATATCTCTGCATGTGGGATTTCACGTATATGTAGAAATCTCACAGTCATCGAAGTTGAAAACTAGACTCCCAGTCCGAAAGAAGAAGGCGAGCAATAAGAAAGGCTACCCGAAAAGCAAAGGTGTGACGATCCCACTCTCTTTTTTCTTCGGCCTCATGTACTTTTTATAAAAGGATTTTGCTGAATAGGATATTGTATGTTAGCTAGTGTAGGTACACTAACCTTCTTTTTCTCACGTTTCTATATCAGTAATGGGAGCCTTTTTTCTTTCGATGTTTACTTTTAGGTTAAGTGTTATTGTGTGTTTATTTTGAAATTACTTTATTGACCTCAATTCATCCAATTTACACTCTATTTCGATTCCCCCACATGAGAAAGTGAGAAATGGATTTTTTCTTCTTCTGGAGTTAGGGCTGAGATTCATGTGAAGTCTGCTATAAGGGAATTGATCAAACAGAATCTTCATTGTATTTCATTTCAATTGAGGAATGTTTCCGTCATTCCATCGGTGATGTAATTTAACAACTTTCTTTTTTTAGTGTGAAGCAGTGTCATATTTCAACCCCAAAAAACATTTACACAAGCAAAATTTGCAGAATACACAAATGATACAAAGATCAATTGCTTCGCCTATTAAGCATGCAACACTATAGTTTTAATGTGCAATTTTGTATTATAAAAAACAGACTTCTTCTCATGCAATTACATACAACCAAGACCTAAGCCTAGTGTGCAATTTGTATCGGTAAAACAGACGTACATTTATGTAATTAGATAAAACCTAAACCAAAGTGGTGATGTGCAGTTTGTATCAGGAAACCAGAGAAGGTTCTCATGCAATTGGATAAAACTTAAACGAAAGTGGTGTTGTGCAGTTTGTATCAGGAAAATAGAGAAGGTTCTCATGCAATTACATAAAACCAAGAGCAGATTTTTGCTGTGCAGATTGTATCAGAAAAACATAATACCCTTTATGCAATGACATAAATCCAACACCAAATTTGTAGACTCCAATTTCTATCAGCAAAACAGAGATCCCCATATGCAGTGATATAAATCCAATACCAAATTTGTAGGCTCCAATTTCTATCAGCAAAACAGAGATCCGCATATGCAATGAAATAAATCCAATACCAAATTTCTAGTCTACAATTTCTATCAACAAAACAGAGATCCTCATATGCAATGACATAAATCCAATACCAAATTTCTAGTCTACAATTTCTATCACTAAAACAGAGATCCCCATATGCAATTACATAAATCAAATACCATAAACATAAAAGTTAAATGAATCATGGCCCCGAAGAATCAAATCAACATAACACCAAATATCATTAACATAAAAATTTCACATCAGTAGCAGTCATTGCAGAGATGATTCAAAACAAAAATTAAAAAGTTTTCACATCTTGAACTCCTACCGGAGTTCCATACTGTACCACCAAAAACCATCATTGTACCAATACTTATAGGTCCTAAGACAATCCAGAAGCAAAATAAAAAGTACTCCCAAATCACCACCTTATCCAAGCTTAACTGATATCAACAAAGTTTACCTTCAATCGCCATTTGCACCATTACTATGTGGGAGTCGGTATTCATCCCAAAGAACATGTTCAGCTGACTTGGATTGTTCACCAACATGTTGCAAATGTTGATGTGATCTTGAATGTCAATATACATAGGTAATGCTCCAATTGCTTCGAAAATATCTTCCTGCCTTTTCATCGTATCCCTAGCAGCACCAAGTCGAGAAGCAACCTCATGCAAAGATGTAGTTGACTAGTTACAGAACTTAGTGATTGCTGAAGCAATCACTTCACCATCTCTGTCATTCTTTTTTTCTCTTTTTCTTGTCTGATCCATCCGAGTGTTGAGGAGGCTGTGAGCTCATTGATTTAGCTTGATTAACTTCTTGTTCAGTCAAATCAGCATGGAATGAATGATGGTACGCAGCAGTGTTTGGTTCTTCTCCGTCGATGGTAAGATCAATCGGTGTTTGTTCAACTGCAGTTGACCAATCCATGGCATTCTGACATGTCACCCTATCCTTTCCATAAATTTCCACCCAAGCCTCGTACAGTGGAAATGGTTTTCCCCGAATACACGAATGATTTGGGAATTGCTGCAAGAGTCGAAAGGATAAACATAGTAAACATGAGTACAGACAGTTTTGCTACAATATGCCAAATTCCTGAAATTATTGGAAAGCATAAATTAATATCACTTCACTAACCTGAAGGAAACTATCCCATTCACTAGGCTCGGCCTCGACGGTGAATTAAGAATGAAGTATGCCAAAACCCACAACCAAGAATTTCAAATACGTAAATAAATGAGGTTTACCCGAATTGATGAACACAAATTCACGCCAATTACCTCTGAAAAACCTAAACCAAAGAGCAAATTCTGCATAAACAAAGAGGGTGCGTACGATTAATGAATATTTGGGTAATTAAAAATAAAATACAAATGCAATTACCTCCTCAAGTTCGTAAATTTGGATTTCGCCTTCCTCCTGCCTTCGCGTGTAATGTACTGGAAAGGGGGAAAAATAAGAAATTGAAGACAAGTAGCAACTATCGCAGAGGGAAGAGGGAAAAATGGGAGGGAAGCATATATTTTCAATGGCAATCACCGTAAATATATTCCAACTCCAGAGTTCTATTCACAAAGCTCATCAATTGGAAATGGCATGTCAGATGAAACACGACATTTTGGCGTGTTGGTTGGAGTCGCCATTAACACGAGATTTTTGCGGGCTCGTACGGATATGCAAGGCTTTTGCCTATAGAAAGTAAACGCAGGTATTGTAAGGTTGAAGGGGACAATCCTATGGTTAACAGAAATGTAAACGAGCCCTTCTTCTTCTTCGTCGTCTTCTTCTATAGGTAGGTCATTTTCCCGAGGTGACAACACTGTTATTTTCTTTATTTACTTGAAGCCGCTCTTATACGAAGTTTTCAATCCCTGTGCTCTAATTCAGCAGTTGCAGAAATATATACAGATATATGCTTGAAATTTCATAAATCTCAAATAATTCTTTTACAAAAATCTCAAATTTCAAGAACAAAAATATCTTTAGATATATGAGAAATTTCAAATCACGTTGCAAAAAACTCAAATAAATTGGCAGTATAATTGGTAAAATTCCCAAAACACAGATAATGGATAGAGTCATTGTTCAAGAAACCAACTAAAATGCATAGGCTTGCTTTGAGCACTCTAATTTCTTCAAAGTAATATCGTCAGAGGAACGACCTGATCAGTTAAGACAGAAGCGCATCGCCGGTTAATAACTTTAGATTCAATACCAGATTACCCAATCAAAAATAATTACAAATTTAGTAGCACAGATCAAATCTATTGAGATTATGCATAAATTCCAAATCGCAAAAATCACAAATCACAAAATCTCGTTTATAAAATATACAAAAATTAGCTCCTAAAAAATCTCTTTAGATATTCACAAAAACTTTTAAAAATAAATCTCAAATTTCATAGCACACAAAATTATTTTAGATATATACACACATTTGAAATTGCAAATCTTTTAAATATATAAACAAATTTCAAATCGCATAGATATGAAATCTCAAATCTTATAACATTTATTCATAAATTTGAATCTAAAAATCTCGAATTTTGTCCCCTTTTTTCTACCAAACAAAAAATCTCGAATAAAAAAGATTACATAAAATACCTGATATTAAACTTAGTTTTGTCGACTTCTTTTTCTTATTCAACAACAGTAAGGTGTGTTCTCGGCAATGGTCGAATTTTAAAAACCGATCAGTGAATAAACTTTTCGTCAGTGATTGTCGGAATTTTGAATCGATCAACGAAATGAGAAAGGTAAGAATGGAGATAATTCAAGGGATATGAGTTGTCATTCTTTATTTTCAATGGCTTCTTCAACGACGAATGGTTGGTCTACTCATTGGCGCTGGTGTGATATCGGAAGAAGATGATGAAGAAGAAGACGAGATCTTTCAAATGAACTGATTTCTCATTCTTCGAACTGAACATTGGCATTATGATCTTTTTACATGATTTGGAGGTTTAGAAAAAATATGTTGTATATTAGGGATGTAAAATAGGTGAAATTCAACTATTGGGGATGTTTCTCCGTTAATATAATTAAAATTTTATTCCAATCAAAGTCTCTGTATACCACGATTTTCACAAAATTTACTTGAATAATAAGATCGAGATTATAATTTCTTGAAAACAAGAATGATTAATATAATTAAACCAAACCTTAATAAATGGCTTATAATTAGTGTTGAAAGTCAAGGGCAAGTAGTGACCATTAATTTTGTCCCCAAAGGCCAAAAATCGAAGATATACACCTCTAGAAGATTTGCATTTAAGTCTTGGATATGATTAGTTTTTGTTGGGTTATAAAATCAAGATTGATGCACATGATTATGCGTGCTTAGACGTGAATCTATCTGTATTTTTAGGTACCAAGGTGGCATATGTCCCAAATGCTTTGACCTAGCAAAGTCTACATTGCAAGAAATTAATCATATATCCTTTTTTTTTTTAAATTAATCATATATCCAACACATTATTAAGAGTCTATTTAGGAGATTCTTAATTAAATTATTATTGGGATTGGCTCCAATATACACGTGTATATTCTTTAATTTCATATTCTATTTAGAACATAATATTAATATTACAAAACCTAATAAGATCTGATTAATACAATTATGCTCCAAGTATGACACTTGATTCATACAAGAAATTTTCTATTATTATCTCCTAGACTAGGGTGACATTATGGCAGCAACCAGCATTGAGACAAATTTTCAATTGTAACTCTTATTTAAATGATAGAAAAGAAGATATATAATCTGGAAGTCAAATTCAAGTGTTCAAACATGGAGTGATCTCGAAACTGGAGGATCTAGCTCAATCCAATATATAATATTAGTTTATAAAACTTAAGACTTTAGTAACCGCAAATACAATATAATTATTCAATAGAAAAAATATAAATACTTTAGGGAAAATCTTTTTTTTTTCCCCACAAAGAAGACAATATGTTGTAAACTTCATTTTGAGTTTCCAATTTGGATTGCTTTCTTTCATCTTCGATTTCACTTATTTATACATACTATATATGTTACATACTATAATGTTAATCTACAGTCGAAATTAGAAGATTATAAATCTTTTAACTTTTTTCTTATTTTTGGCTTCTAAACTCAGCCGTCTATTTGTACGTGTGGAGTGTCTATGTAAGTGAAATAAAAGGTACAATACAAAATTGAAACATGAAATCCGAACTCATGTGCGAAAAGATATCCCACATGATTACCATATTTTCTTTAAAATGCAGGCAATTAAATTAATTAAAAGCAATTAACATATACACCAAGTTGTAAGCAGGAGGAAATTGCAAATCTGATATACTAACTGGATCAATTTAATATTTTTGCTACATTTTATTTTTTGACAGCAAAATAGGACAGTATCTCCAAAATCAAACAATTTAGTTTACATATTTTGCCGGAGCCCAATTTTGCTTGTCAGAATTTACACGTGGTAGACTCGCCACGCTTCAAATCGGGTCGGGTTTCTGGAGGGCAAAATCGAATTTCAGTAATAAAGTGCATTAAATTGCTTGATTTTTAAGATACGATCTTATTTTATCAGCATACCAATATACCAAAATGGCCGAATTGGCATATCAAATTTGCAAGACATGAATGTATATTTACGTACATATATATTTTTTCCCCACATATACTGTACATTCATAACACATAATTAATCCAAGAAAACCCTAAGTCCAACTGTATTCATTTCTCCACCTTCCCTCTTTAATTACCCATGCTTTGGACCACCGTCTTCTCGCCATGAGAGAGAGACATACACAGATAGATAGAGAGATTAATATGGTCCTGTCTAAAGCAACATGCATGTGTACATGAACCTATATCAAGACCCCATAAATGCCTCCATTAACACACACCTCTCTCTCTATCTCTCTTGAGGTCCACTTGACTACACGAAAGAGAATTAATGTGGCCTGAGAGCAGAAAAGACAGATCAGTTTTAGCACATTCCAATCCCTATATATCATTGCCGTATCATTATTTTCTGCTCTTCTTTCTTACACACCTCCTCACAATCACCCCCCATCACATTTGCTGTCAATGGCATCATCAAGAACACCAATATTCCTTCCCTTATGCTTCATGCTTTTCTTGTCATCAACCGCCGCGCAAGAATCGGACCGTATATCGGCACTTCCTGGCCAGCCGCCGGTGGGGTTTTTGCAGTTTTCCGGATATGTCACCGTCAACGAAGAACACGGCCGTGCACTCTTTTATTGGCTCACAGAAGCCACCACTAATGCACATAAGAAACCTCTTGTTCTTTGGCTCAATGGAGGTTAGTTCTTCTAATTTTTTTTTTTTGGCTTTTTCATGAATTAATTATATGATTTTGGTGAATTGTAATGGAATAATATCTTTTAATTTGGACGTATGGGAAGAAGATAAGAGATTTTTTGAAAAAATTATGGATTGTTTTTGTAGCATTTATGAAATCTAGTTTCACCCAAGCTAGCTAGGTCTCCAATAGTGCTAGTTTCATCAATTGTTATCAAAAAAAGACTTGGTCCCTCATATTTTGTCCTAGTAATATTTAAAGTTGATTTTATAATTTATATTTAAATTATATACATTTTTGGGTAAAAATATTAAAATTATATCAATGAAGCTTTAATTAATTATATAATGATGGGATGGAATGGGATGGGATGGGATGGGATGGGATGGGGACACGAGCATATATATTTTGTTCACAAACAAGAAGTCGCTTCTTATTAATATGGAGGAATTTTTTTTTTTATAGTATAACATCTTGTCACTAAATAGTTTGTGACGCAATATTTAATCCATTTTATATTATATATACCGCGGTATAACGGAAACAGAAGATCCCAATCCGGGTATATATGTACGCGTTTGTGATATTCTTTTCGCTATTATATTTTTATGGAACGTTTACTTCATTGGTTGAGATTAGATGAGATTGATGAGTGATGGGATGAGTTGTGGGATATGATGGTGGATTAGTCATCCCATGGGAGGTGTGAGATGAATAATCAACCTTTTATCCAATATCATCCCGGGCTATGTCACCAATCCCGGACTCACAAAAATACTAGTAAACATGAGTTTAAGTAGGATTATTAATCTAATCCCTCTTCATCCTACGAAGTAAACGCTCCATAAGTGATTCGTCCCGACTAAACTCATGAAAATGGACTATAGAACCAAAAAATTAACAAATGACAAAAGAAAACACATTATAGTCATAAAATAAATCGATACAATAAATAAATCTCCACTCCAGTGCCTACTATTTCTCCAAGTAAATACCACAAAAGCCAACTTACCTCTCACGCAGAAACCACAACAAATGATTTACAATAAACTAGACCACTCCATCAAATAACTAGAAAAAAATTCTCAAATGAACCTGATTTTCCGCCCTATATATGAACCAAAGGGTTCAGAGTTTATGAGATTTAGATTTAGATTATTTTTTCCAATTAAAAGAAAAAACGATGAGGCAAAATCTGAATCTTTGGATGCAAAAGTCAGATCCAAACTCCAGATGCGGTCAAGTATCATCTCCCAAATGGTTCAAACCTGTGCTGTAGGAAATCATGATGATCGACAGCACATCTTCTTTTCTGGGATTACTTGAGCAGGACCAGGAACGATAATTTTCTTACCGGATAAAGATGCAGGATTGCCGTTAGCTTGATCGTCACCAGCAACAAGGGTTTTCTTATTGACAATGTTAAAGATCTCTGTTAACACAGTCATGAAAGCCTCCTCCACGTTTGTCGCCTGTAACGCTGAGGTCTCTAAGAAGAACAGCCCTTCCTTCTCGGCGAACTCCTTGGCGTCCTGGGTAGGCACAGCTCGATGGTCTTCGAGATCAGTTTTGTTTCCTATCAGAATTATAACGATATTCTTGTCTGCATGAGAGCGTAATTCTTCTAACCAACGGGGTATGTGGTCAAAGGTTTGGCGTTTGGTTATGTCGTAAACCAACATTGCCCCAACAGCTCCCCTGTAGTATGCACTTGTAACAGCTCTGTATCTGTTTGTGAGAATAGTGAGTAGATATATTAGACTTGTGAAAAGTAGTGGTCTTGGGTTGCATTGGACCCAAAGTTTCAAAAACATTTTCACTAATATTGTCAATTAATCGTAAGATGTTTCTTCCAGAACTTCAAACCCTAACAATCCTCGTACACACTCTTTCCATATGTTTGTGTTTCTTCTTTAATATTTTCCTATAGCTATTACAAACAGCATAAATGTTGTTCATTACACTCTTCCCTAATTATAGTATACCAAATGAAAATGTGACCAAAGGCACTCCAAATCAATCAAACTCGTCTTGTTTTTGGCTCAAGTAAATTACACAAAAGGAAATCCATATTCATGTTCACAAGAATGAAAAGAATTAAACACACAAGAAGCAAACTATACTCATATAGAAAATATGTAAAACTCCCTTGGCAGAACAATCATGTATCTCAATCAGAAAAAAAAAATTACAGAAAGCAAATCAAGCAAGTCAAATATGTCACGCATTCAGATCAATTGAGCTTCTTATTTTTAAAACTTTATTTAAATATAGTTAAATATTCTATCAAGACAAGCCTTCATCAGGATGAACTCCACTCCATCTCAAGCAGCAGTACCGCCTATACACATTTTATCATCGAGGCAATATTGAAGTTTAATTCCAAATATTAGACAACAAAAGCTTTAATAGAATCGATCGTAGGAACCGAAAATCGTATCAGTAACTAGTAGTTCAATTCATTCTCACCTACAGTCCTACACAAAGTGCCTAATTAAACTAAAACC
>JBBMKE010000009.1:18894128-18906579 GCA_037834125.1 Lippia alba | reverse complement strand
AAATGGTATATTTGAATGTTTTCCACATCAAGCTTCTTGCAGTTACTCTCCTTTCGACGCGAGAAAAACTTTCCCCAATTATAAGTTTTATATTTGGATGGGTTCTGCTTATTCACCAGCTCCTCCACAGGCTCCACCATAGATAGTATAATGTGCAGGATTGAAGAAGAACGGAACCGAAAATCTTTCCCTCTCCGAGTTCACCTTCACTCTGTGTTCTACACTTTCATACTTATCATTGCTCCAAACCTGTGCAGAAATTCACATAAATGTTCGAATTTGTGTAATGGAGATTACTGTATTTTTTTTGGAAGCACAAATTCATAGTAATGCCGTCCTAATACCTGGATAATATCACCAACGTTGATGATGAATGCATCAGGAGTAGGTTTGGCAAGAATCCACTCTCCATCAGTTTTTCTCTTGACCTGGAGTCCGCCAACATCATCCTGAGCAAGAATCGTCAATGCTCCGACATCCTTGTGTCGGCCTACGCTGAGAGCTAAATCAGGAATCGGGCATGGCAGATAGTGATTCAGCCAGATGAAGGTCGTTTGATCCTTGAAATGACTGTGGAATCGATTTCTCTTCAACCCTAAACTCAGGGCTATGAGTTCCAGCAACTTGTACGCCAATTTGTCCAGCTCTGCTGCATACTCATTACACACCTCCCTGCAATATGTCACTATTTATTTACACTTTTTAGGCAAGATTTAACATTAACATGCTATATTTGAACTTAATGGCTATATCATCGGGAGATATATGGATCATTAATAGCAATTATCAATGTTAAACAACTCTAGCAAGAAATTCAATGTAATCAGTAATAATTTACCTGAATTCTGGAGGATTTTGAGGCCGTTGATTGACCATTTCTTTGACCTCCTGATCATCAGGCTCATGCGATGTAGGGATAAACGTCGGCTCCTGCACCACGAAATCAAACACTTCTTTCCAATCCCGAACATTCTTCGTCCAATAACCCACTTTGTAGTACAAGATACACTATCATCAGGATATTGATCACTTGGAAGCGGATCATCTCCAAAGCAATGAATGCCTCCATATCATCATTCAAATTATCCATTCTACAAGGTAAAAAATGAACATAAATATGGCAAAGATCATAGCTGACAACAAGAACAGAGCAGGTATTACACCACCTAATCAACATATTCAATTCAAACATTCTGCAAATCATATGCCAAACTATTGCATCTACCTCCATTCAAAACTGGAAAGAATACAGATTTGGCAGAAAGCAACTACATTCGAGGATAACAACGAATTCATCAAACTACACGACATAAATGCCCAAATTTCAAAACCAAATAGAGGAATATGTAAATGCAAAAGAAACTAAGCGGTTGCTCCAGGTTGTCCAGTGAAGTGTACACCGTAATCCCAAGCAAATCAATAACTGCAACCCCAACAACGACGTTACTTATAGAAAATGGTGGATGTAAACTGTCTTACCAGGCTCGCGAACAAAGCTGCGTCCCTGCGAGAAATTGCGCTAATCCACCACCCAACAAGAGTTCTGCAAAAAAGGAGTCCAATTAGAAACCCTGATTGCGCGAAAAATGAGTCCAGTTCACCATAAGCGTTTCCCGAACCTGAGCTTCAATTAGTGCCACTCTTGCTCTCGCCCAGTGGTGAAACACAGCAGAAGATGCGAAAAAAATCAAACCTAGTTTCACTGCAAGTTGCGGGCAAAAGGGGGAAAAAAGAAGAGGGAATTTCTATTTTTCAATGGCAATTTGCCGTAAATAAGTTCGAAGACCAGGGGCAATTTCACATTGAAAAAGCGGAGAAAAGGCCGGTGAAATTTCGATGGAAGAGGGATTATCACGCCGCAATCACGGGCCCGTACGGTAATCATAGGCTTTAGTCTAATGAAAGTAAACAAAGGAAAACATATGTTGAAGCCTGCTATCCCCTTGTTACTAGAAAATAAACGAGGCCTAATTAATTTAGCATCCCAAGATCATGATGATGAGGAGAGTCCGAACCCAGCCCCAAAACAGAAAGAAAAGGAAAACCTTTTTCCATTTTCATCATAATATTCCACCTTTCAATTCCTTCTCCTGATCCTCTTCCTTCACAAGAACTGTTCTACGCTCTCAAGATTTTGCAATTTTTACTTCTACTTAAGAAACCCTAATCCTAATCCCCAAATCCAGTTTGATTGGGAACTTCATTTCCTCTCACGAAGGAATCTGTATGAATCTCAACAAGAAAATCAAGGGGACATAGTGCGGCAGTTTAATTAGACAGACCCTCGTGCATGTTAGTGCTGTAAAGAGGTATAGAGTGCGAGAAAGTGAAGGATTTGGATGAAGTGAAGTGGGAGCGGGATGGGAGCTGCGGGTTCGAGGCTGGAGAAAGCATTAGGGGACCAATTTCCTGAAGGCGAGCGGTATTTCGGGCTCGAGAATTTCGGCAACACTTGCTACTGCAATAGCGTGCTTCAGGTTCTTGCTGCTGAGCTTGGTTGAATATCTGATGTGGTAGTTCTTGGGTTTTTGAGTTGTGCTATATGTTTTTCCGAAATGAGTTTTTGATCTGTGTTTGTTTGCCGATGTGCCTTTCTTTTGTTTCTGGGTTGTGGATCGCGTTATTGGGATACATTCTGTTGGAGAGGAACTGGGTTTGTCCTAGACTGTAGAGTAGTCAATTGTTGGTAATGGTGAATGAATTAGAATACCAATGATGATTTCGCATTGGCGATAATCTTTCTTCTTGTTTCGTTATTGATCTTGTGGTGTTTTGGTGTGGTGTGGTGTTGTGCATTTTGATCATCAGGAAAATAATCCATCTTACAATATTTTTGACACTAAAGACACGTGAGAGACGAATAGGTAAAATTGATTCTGAGGTGAATGAGTTGGAGCAGAATAGGCAAGTCTCCAGAGCATTAATCTATACTTGCATGTATTTCTGTTAAGTTTTGGATTTCTACTAGTTTAGCTGCCCACAGTCTTATTCTAAAGACTGGATTCCTTTCATGGTAGCAGTTTAGAGTGTTCTTCCCATTTCCCGCTGTCAAGAAAGAAATTTTGCCAATGTTGGTGATGAATTGTTTCTGGGTTCCTTATTGATCTTTTTTGCTCCTTATGCAGGCTCTTTATTTCTGTGTTCCATTCCGTGAGCAGTTGCTTGATTATTATTCAAATAACAAGAACCCTGCTGATGCTGAAGAAAACCTCTTGACATGCCTTGCAGACTTATTTTTACAGGTAAGTTATCTTTGACTGGATATCAAATTGAATAAGCTTAATATATGAATTCATTTCATCCATGACTATGTTTCTGGTGATATTTCCTTTCTTATTTATCAGTGGTTACTATACACGAAGGGATAAAAATTCCACATTGTAAACACTAAGAACTTCATACTCCCACTCATAATCTCTTTCATTTCCTCTGAACTCTGAAGAAATATATTTAGCATAAAATGAACCAACTTTGATGCACCCGGAACTGATAAAATTGGAGGGCACTGTTTGTTTCTTCTGTAATTTTGTGGTACTGGAAATGCTGCAGTTGGCATGTCGGCTTATGCCCCCATCTGTTCTTATGAATCCCTTGATTTTTTCTCGATATGGGTTGGGTGAATTGTTGGAGTAAATATTCTCTTCTTTTCTTTGTCGTCCAATTATGTCCCACTCCCCTCTATATGTAGTGATGAGTAATTTTAAACTTATTTTCTTGTTAGAGGAATTCAAGTATTCGATTGAAATACCTAAAAAGGAAAATGTCGAAATTCAGTTTCAAATGCCCTCACAGACTTTCCAGGGAATTGCCCAGATTCGGAGTCATGGATGTTATGAATGATTGTTCTAGTTGGGAATGTTCAAGTTGATATGAAAGTTGCTATGTACAGTTAAATTCCAACAGGGAATGGCAATTTCATTATGCTTGAGTATAAGAAAGTAGTAGCTTAAATCAGAGTGTTTTTAAGATATCGCAATCAACAATCTACTTTTCTTTTTTCATTCTGTGTTAGTTTCACGTACTTAGAATTTGAAAATAACATCATTCAACTCTAATTCAATTAAGTTTTGGCATCCTAGAGATCTGCTGATAAATGGTTGGTAATCTAGCTTAGTTACCTATGAGATAACAATATGTAGTTTTGTACATCTTGAAAAGATTGTATCTATGCTGATATGACCGTATTCAACTAAATCATGGTTCAGCCTACCCTCTCTGTGTGTGTGTGCACTAGCAGTTGTATGCATATGCATCTGAATCTATGATGAGGAATGCATAGGTTAAGCTAGCTTATGCGGTGATACTGTGAGATGTCTAAATATTGGCACCTGAATTCATGTAGATAACCTCACAAAAGAGAAAAACTGGTGCTATTGCTCCGAAGCGCTTTGTCCAGAGATTGAAGAAGCAAAATGAAATTTTCCGCAGTTTTATGCACCAGGTATGCTGTGATACCATTGATATGTGAACTTGCCTGCTTTATCAGAAAAAGCGGACCTAGATTTTGTTATAGATTGAAATAACTTACGCTTTAGCTGCTTTTCCTTTTCTGTAAGGTGTTGACACAAAACTGTTATTTAACCTAAAATTATGTATCAGGTTCAGGAATGTATAGAATTAATTTCTTATCATAGTTTTGCTTTTAAAAGAATTTTGAAGGTGCTAAAATCAGCTAATAGTTTAATTCTGTTCTGAGTTCTAAGCGGCACTGCTTCATGTCTTAGGGGTACTAGCTCATCTAATAAATTTGTTCTGTCATCAAATGTTGTGTTAGCTGTCGATATCAGGACTAATTTTCAAGAGTTTCCTCCTTAATTGCTTATTCACCTGACTTCCAAACCCTTGAATTGGGAAAATCTTTAGCTTCACAAATCTCAATGGGAAATGTTTTCCATGGATCATGATAAATGAACTGTTCATTCTTCCTTCAATCATTTCTATGCTCTCAGTGTGCTGCACCTAATTATCACTTTTGCTTATGATGATGCCATCTACCATATAAATTTGACCCATGTGACCGACCACCTGTGTTTATTTGTTAATATGCTGCTGAAACTTGTCTGGGTGTGTGACCAGAAATGATTCTCTATGGTTTCCATGCATGTTATGATGATTATTTTTAGCAGATTGATGAAACCTTTCTCGACTATTATGTTCAGATCCACTTTCTTATGTAACTTATGTTGGACGGTAAAACTTTTGCAGAGTCAGAGATTGAGCACATTCCCTCTGTCTTGATTTATACCCTTAGATGTTGCTGATGCGATATGTAATTGCGTGTTTGTAGGATGCCCATGAGTTCCTGAACTATTTGCTAAATGAACTGGTTGATACAGTGGAGAAAGAGGCCCGTGCTGCTACTAAGAGTGAGCAAGAAACTTCTCCATCGGAGGAGATTTCTAATGGGCCAAAGAATATATCATCCAATGGTCCTCAGAAGGAGCCCCTGATCACCTGGGTGCACAAGAATTTCCAGGTACACTTGGTCTCCTCTTCATTCTATGCTGCTTCTTCAACTTATCTAGTCTCCGTAGGACAGAAGAGTCCAAGCTCAATTTTCACAGATGTGGCTCCTACGTAAATGCACAGCATTTTATAAGAAATAGCCTTTTCTGCAGTTATGCATGTATCAAGATACGGTTTCCCTGATAGCAAAATTCTACTTTATTCAACATGCTTACAGCGTGAAATTCATTAAATATTACAACTTCTCAATCACTTTGGTGGGCTCTCATTGCAAATAAATGGACATCACTTTTCAGGGTCTACTTACAAATGAAACTAGGTGCTTGTGCTGTGAGACAGTGACAGCAAGGGATGAAACATTTCTTGACTTGAGCATCGATATAGAACAGAACAGTTCGATTACAAGCTGTCTGAAAAACTTTAGTTCTACAGAAACTCTAAATGCTGAGGACAAATTCTTTTGTGACAAATGCTGCAGGTTAGTACATCTTCTTTACGTTGTGTAGAAATTTCCTTTTGTTGAATGAGCTGCAGAAATGAAAATTTCTTTCTTCCGTAGGGGTTTGAATGTAAAATTTGCGACAGTAGTAAATATGCTTATCCTCATCTCCATTCAATTTGCAGTTTGCAAGAAGCTCAAAAGAGAATGAAGATAAAGAAACCTCCACACATTTTGGTTATCCATTTAAAGAGATTTAAGTACATCGAACAGCTAGGCCGACACAAGAAGCTATCATACCGTGTGGTTTTCCCACTGGAGCTGAAGCTTAGCACTGCAGTTGAGGATGCAGATGCCGAATATTCCTTGTTTGCTGTAGTTGTCCATGTCGGGAGTGGGCCCAACCACGGACACTATGTCAGTCTCGTCAAAAGCCACAACCACTGGCTGTTATTTGATGATGAAAATGTGGAGATAATAGATGAATCGGCCGTTCAGACTTTCTTTGGTTCTGCACAGGAGTATTCCAGTAATACTGATCATGGATACATTTTATTCTATGAAAGACTAGCTTCCGGCAGCACGAGCTAAGAGACAGGTCACCCAATTTTTCCAATTTTGAGCACATTTTTCTAATAAGTCTTTAGCAGGTGGATTTAAAATGTGGAGAATATATACTTAGATTGGTCCTGGAGGTTGTCGAAGATCGCTGACAATAAGGGCTAAAGATGCAATATATAAGATATTATATTGATTCTATATGGTATTGGATTTTGAAACTACTTAATTGGATTTTACTTTTAGGATTTCTTTTTTCCTTCTCTATTATGGTTGGCAAATGTCAATAGATATTTTACTGGCTACTGTATAGTATTCTCCTGTTGCTGGAATGTTTTGACTTGTTCGAATATATATATTTTTTTCTCTTCTTTTATGGGAATTTACCTCCAGAAGTTGTAAAGTTATTCCAAATTTCTTGTACCGGTTAGATTGTAAATTTGTTTTCCTAGTACACATCTATGGCAGTACTCCGTGTTGCTCAAATATTTAACTACTCATTTCAAAACATTTTTTTCTTCTTCATCCCAACGAGACAGCTCTAAACTCAACTAATCATACCCTCCAGAGTTCAAAACAATTGGATGAAATACATTTAAATAAAAAAAATTGATAAAATACATTCCTACATAAAAAAATAAATATTGTTTTTACGAACATTATAATTTAAGCACATGGATGAAGTGTGCAACTGCTAGTAGAACTACATTAAAATACGAGAGAGGTTGAAGTTAGCACTACAAATTACACATTTCATCAGAACTCGAGACGCATTAAACTGGGTTATCACTTATCTATCTCACTATTACCAAAAAAAAAAAATTATCTATCTCACCCTATCATCAAATCTTTCTATTCTTGACACACTGAAAGACCAAACCAGTCAGTCAAGTCAAAATATACAAGGGAACCTGTGCAACCTAATCACACAATTAATATACCAGTTTTCACAAGAATTTGCTGTGCTGTGTGCCGCCTAGGGTAGATCGAAAACGTTTGAGGACATAAAAGAATCGTCCTCCAACAAAGCATCGACATCGATTAAATCATCATCGAAATCAACTTCAGAATCGTTCAAGAGCTTATCATACACAGCCTGTACAAGAATGGACACATCGTCAAATAAAAATCACATGTTAAAAAGATGCCATGAAATCCAGATGAAGCAGGGAGAGCCATAATCACTTATAAGCATTAGCTGCTTCTAAAAATGCAATTTACAATGAAAAATGATTTACCTTTTTTTCCTGCATTTCTGAGACAACATTCAGCAATCTACGGTATTGATCTCTTGCTTCAGGGTACTGAACCATTGATTTGACCCTCGAAAGGGCCTTCTGCAACCTCTCCTCAGTTTGCTTCCTACCTTCTTTCAGAAAATCATAATCATCCTCCTTTGTCTCCGTGTCCACCATGCTAGCGCTAGTTTCACGCTTGAAATCTCTCAATCCTCTTCCTTTCCTTCGCCACCTTAATATGATTTTATCTAAGATTCCAACGGACCATATTATCTTCTTGTAATTCTTTCTCACCTGGTGTCCTCTCACGTGGGCCTTATTGCCAGAAAAGCGGAAGTTAGAATGAGCTGATTCGAATTGTCAAAGAGATTACGGATAACTATAGCTAGATCCCCTGTGGTTTAATAACAACACTTGGAACCCTTGAATGTGTAATCAGTATTAGGGTATTTTAGTCTGAAATTATAGGGTCAAAAGATGTGGCCCAAGTGTAACAAAATCAAAACCTGTGGGGATGTCATCGAAATTATCCACAGCAGGAATGATGCGACTGAATACAGACCTATTCTCAGGGATCTAACGGTAATTATCCCAAGAAATTGACAGAAATATATCCAGTTTAAAAATACCTGAATTTTAATTATTTGCTGCCGGATTAACAGAAAATCTTTCCTTCCTTTCCAACTTCGGAACTTGTTCTGAATCCTTACTGCAGCAGCATGAACTGGTTCATGATGTTGTCCAGCTTTCTTGCTCTTCAAAGCTAGAAGAGAAAGAGCACGCTCATCTGATATTCCAAATTCATTATCACCATACTCATTTATCTGCTTTCTTTGAAATGACTGTACTCTGAACACTTGATGAATGCGTGCTGCAGCTTGTGTTGCATTACGAACGGCAGCTAACGAGTCCTTTAGTGAGGGTTCACCATCACCAACTGGAGTAGCAGTCCTTTCAGAAACTGCTTCGATGGCCTTATCTCTACTGTTACTACTGTCCTCAGACTCCTTCAATTTGAGAGATGATAAGTGGGAGTTCAAGGCAGCTTCTGCAAGGTAACCAGCAATGCCTTTGTGTCCATTGTTGGCTGCAAGGTCGGCTGGCGGTCCGGAAGGATACATGGGAGTGGGGTCAGTTAATGCTCCTGGATTTGCACCTAGAGCCATGAGAAAGACCACCGTACGCTCTCTGCATTGCAAGTGTTGAACCAGTGAAAAGACAAAAATGGTTTCGGATTAGGATAAAAGGGCCTAAAACTGGAATTTAACTAATTATCAAAATAGAATGTC
Organism: Lippia alba; assembly: GCA_037834125.1. Taxonomy (NCBI): domain Eukaryota; kingdom Viridiplantae; phylum Streptophyta; class Magnoliopsida; order Lamiales; family Verbenaceae; genus Lippia; species Lippia alba. Next base: position 18,897,589 of record JBBMKE010000009.1, on the reverse strand, counting down.
TTCCCAGTTCTTAGGCAGTCATCACTAACTCTAGAAAAAAAAAATTCCATCTTAAAGAAACAGAGAGTTAAGCTTTGCTGCTGCCTCTACTAAAATAAGCTAGAAGTACTTAAGGAGGTCCTTATTCCAACATTTAGGTTATTTTGTCTACAATTTAACAGTGCTTTTATAATTTATTCTCCTAACACTCCCAACTTCTGGTACAAGTTTTAGCTTCTTCAAAAACAGAAGTTCTTGCAAACAACCCCCTCGTACACCCAAAACTACGTATAAATCAATGTAAAAGAATCATGTATGTAACCCTATAGAAGAAAGATTTTATAAGCACAAAAACGTAGTAAGGCGTCTTAAAAATTAAATCTTTATAACATTTACCTGCCATAATAGGCTGCCCAATGAAGCGCAGTCCAACCATTTGAATCCCGAAAATTGACATTGACACCTGCAGCTATGGTGGGGGGAATAGCCCAATCATAACCGAGAGCTGCAGCAAAATGTAGAACCCCTTGTCCACCCTCATCTAGCACATTAGGGCCTTTCCCGCCTTCAGCAATCTTCTGGAGAAGCCAAGCATGCAACTTCTCCTTTAAAAGTTTTTGTAGCAGCTGATCTTTCACCTTATCAGCAGAAAATTCATCCTGTTTTGAAAGGTTCAACATTTGTTCCCACTCTGTGTCGTCTTTCAGCAATGCAGTGATTTTACCACTTAATTGTGAGGTTTCAGCAGCAATACTCTGAACAGAGGCTGATTCCAGAGACAACAACTTCCCAAATCTCATGTAAAGCAGATTTTCATCAGAAGTAAGATCCACATTTTGAACAGTACTAGACCGGAATTCAAATTCTCGTACTTCACTGCATGCTAACCTATTGGAACACGTTATATAAAATGGAACCCTTCCAGCCTCGTGTGAAGGCGTATGGCACCGAAGAACACCATCTGACACAATCTCCGCGGGAACTTCCAGTTCACCAAACATGCAAGCCCATTTATACTTCTCCACCTCTTCTTGACTCCTCAAGAATTTCCCCATAACAAGAATCTGATCGAGAATATAGGAGAAAAAACATCATCAATATTCTGTGTGAGTGAGTGAGTGCACAACGTGTGTGCAAGAAGTGTGTTAAAGTGAGTTAGTGTGCATTAAACTACATAAAGTGTGTGAGATGTTCATCAGTTGGGATATTTTGGATTGGTGGATCAATTAAAACCCAAGAGATACACATTTATAGAGTATTATGGGTGATGATAGGGTTAGGGTAAGTTTAGGATAACCCTTCCCAATTACAAGCCTAGATCAGCTAGGCAGTTCAGAATAGTCATGAATAGCTAGGAGGCTTAGACATCTAAAAATTCAACAACATACCTTAACTTCCAACCCAGAAAATGCCCAATTCGGAGAGAAGTCGATAATGCTGAAAAGCTGGTCTTGAGAGAGAGAGGGGGCAAGAATAAAGTTGTCAACAGATTCATCTCCATCTTCACTCCCAACAGGCTCCCAGTACACCCCAGTACTAGGCTGCATAGTTGACTCGGTGACATCACCAAGTTCATTAGTCATCCAACGGTCAAAGCTGTCAAGCTTTTTCAGACCTTCTCGCATAATACCGCCCAATAGAGGCTGTCTTGATGAAGGATGATTGGATTTATCATCTCCATTTATGTTCCTACACGACTCTGGTTTAGACGAAGTCCCTGCAGATTGTACGGTTTGATATGCATTAGGAAGCCCAACCGAGTGAGACAGCCCCCCTTGATTAACATCATATGACAGAGGTGGTGTTAAGGAAGGGTCATAGGTGCTCTGTCCTAAATTCAGGTTGCAATCTGAAGCCTGTCACAGTTTTGAATCAGAAAGCTGTAAGAGGTATTGATAAAACATAATAATCACAAGTATATAGGTTAAAGTTACGCATTGTATAATAATTCATCTCTTTAATAATGAATTGGATTAGAAATCACCATAGCTGCTCATAAATAACAGTACAATACTTGTATACCAAAAGCGTGCTTTAAGTGCGATTTGTGATAAACAAGAATTCCTGTTGGACACCACTGGAAGCTTTCAAAATGCATGTTCAGATGAAAACTTGTACATCTGGCTTTCCCAAGATTCATAGTTGCATAAGATTATTAAATAAAATCATAACTTGATTTCTTTCTTTCTTTCTTTACTATACACTCTGAATTAGATCACCACAAAAGACCAGGACAACCTAATTGAAAAGGTTGAACTAGCTTACAGCTATCATAGGGAAGGATTTCCAAAACTACTGAATTCTTCGTGTAAACAGGTCGCATCAGCAGGTAAGAAATCATGCCCTAGTATTTGTATATAATGCAATTGCTATAAAAAACATCGCATGCAAACCATGCACAAAAGGCATTTTAAATTCTTCAAATACCTGCCACTCTCCCAATCCATTGGAATGATTTCCAAACTCCCGCCTTTTACCTAGTGCACTAGTAAGAACTTGATCCAGCAGCTCATTATCTTGTCCAGATATCAGGCTCATCATATTAGATTGGTTCGACGAAACTGATGGCTGAAAGTTAACAGATTGATAACCAGCACTACTGGTCCCAATAATATTTTCCCATGACTGATAGCCGAGGTTTTGGTGAAGATCATATGCCAAACCATTGTCAGTAGAATTTTTGTTTTTTCCTCCTTGGGGGTGTGATCCAAAACTCATATCAGCAATAGGTGAAATTTGTCCTTGATAGTTATCTGTCACGGTAATAAATTGTTATCGATGCAGAGACACCTCAGAACATTTAACAGAAAAATGGCAATCTTCTATTCACAAATTTTACAGTCAAATGGACCTCTTTTGTTGAATATTATTATAGTTGTTTTCCGGTGTAAAATCCATGGTAATAAAATTCACACCACATTGTACCATTAGGAAAATATTTGATATAAAATTGACCAATTGAAAAACCATTACTGACTGTATAAAGTCAAATCAGCAATAAAAGGGGCTTCAACGCATTACTTGATGTGGCAGCTGGATAATATGGAATAGAACAATGTTCCCTCTGTTGTATCTCAGGTGATTGTAACTCGTGAACAGACTGGAATCCAGGACTTGTTTGGTTCCTGTATGCTGCATTAAGAAACCTTCTCAACTTCATGATTTAGAAGACCAAAAAGTTATAGTTGCTTTACAATGAATCAATATAACTGTAGTAATAAAAATTAAGTCAAAAACATAAAAATCAATCCAGGAGCTTTACCTGACTGAGCATCTTCATGCTCCGAAGCCTGAGTACTGCTAACGCTAGTTGTATCTGTGACTTGTGGTACACCCTGATTATAACCATATGGTTGAAATCTAGAAGCTGCTGAGCTGTCTGCCTCAGAAATAGATATGTTCTCTTCAGTTTGCCGGCTATGAGGAACAGCATCTCTAATGCGACTGTAGTTTGTCCTGTGTCCCTGTAAAGAAGGGGGGAA
>JBBMKE010000009.1:18827119-18842403 GCA_037834125.1 Lippia alba | reverse complement strand
CAGAAATGTTTTTAAGTTGGTTTTTGAGTGAAAGTATTGATGCTATACATGGATTTAGTTTGTATTTTTCAGTTTGACGGTCATGAGGGGTACTTTTTGTAATGATATGGATTTATAAATGAGGCAATTTTATGATAAGATAATTTGTATTATGTATCAATTGAATACCTTGCTTAGAGTTATATTTGATTTTAGAATCCTCTATTTATGCGACTTCGTTGCGTGAAGTCTAATGAAGTTAATTCGTTAAATATTGTTTCAATTCTCCAAGTACATACGTGTTTATAGATATTATTTCGAATAATAGGTTATTTTGTTAAAGCCATGTATGGAATTCGTCTTAGTCTGATCCAAACATCAGTACATTGACAAACCTTTTTTTTTGTTTTAAACACCATCCCCCCCCCCCCCCCCAACAAAATGGCCAAAGAGATTTAAACCCGAAACCTTGCCTTCGAGAAACAACCCTCCAACCACTTGAACCCCAATTGGCAGTACATTGAACAACCATTTACTTCACAAGATTTAGAATAACCTAGCATATTATTAGCAACCAATTACTTTTAAACATTCCTACGTGCCATGGCAATTGCAAGACTTGAAGATACGAAAATATCAAGTAGTAAGTTACGAACACAATTACAAAGATAAAATTCAATTTGATTCAATTTGAACTGCACAAGAATCTCTCCATTCATTGCTTCATCTTATTCCATTACGTTGTTACAATAACACCGAAAACATAGACAATTTAAGCTGGGAATGGAGGTATAAAACAGCATTATTTCATTGAAATTAACTTAGAAGTGGAATCCGTGTCCACTATAGATAACATCAGAAGAACACAAAAACCCGTAAGCCTAATTTCATGCTTCCTAAGTTATCTTCACACAGTAGCAGAAAGCTTTGAGAACTCAAACAAAAAACAAAACAAAAAAAAGAAGAAGAAAGCTTTGAGAAGTTAGAAAAGCTGCAAGTCAGATCAAGGCAATGCTGCTCTCACCACCCGGTGGTTTGCGAACCCCACCAAAGTAATCTCTAGATTGAGCCTTACCATCTGCAAATATATCATTTCCACTCATTTCTTTCAACTTAGCAGAACTCAATGCCTTCTCCGCCGATCCCGGAGGAGCATCTCCCTTGAATATGTTATTGCCTGTGAGCTCTGCAAACTTCTGGTTGTGAATTCTTTTTGTTGTGTTGACCTCAGGTTCCTCACCAAACAATATGTTACTCTGACCTCCAGCAGGCTGAAAATAAGAAAAATAGGTATGCGTAATGCAGTTCACAATGAATAAGTGAGCATTGTCATCTCCTTGATAGCGGTATATGAAGATGAACTGAATTTACACTGTTCTGATTTAAGATTTTAGGGAGGAAAAGAAATGAAAATGATGAGGAAAGTATAGTCGTTGCTGCATTGGTCGCTACTGCTACAGAAAATAGGAAGCAAATAAATGAAAGGAAAAATAGCTGGAAAATTACACTATGAAGATGTAACAGGTGGAAAAATTAGAAAAGTTAAACAAATTATATTTCAACCGACTCATTTTTATTAATCCATCACTCAATTCACTCCAATTATCCAACTTTCACCATGTCTTCTGAGAGAATCATTTTCTTCCACATTATTCATAACAACCAAACTAGTTCAGGATTTTGGGTTTTTTCTAATCTTTTCCTCGGTATATTCTTTCCTAAATGAAATTCCAGAACCAAACTTCATGTTAGTGGTCACAAAAAGAATTGGAACATGGAATTACACAACGTCTTACCCTTCCACTGTTCATATAGATCTAAAACAACAAATGCTCTTCAGAACTTCCTGTAAAGCTACATAACTAGAGAGAGGGAATTGATGGAAGAATAATATAATGGGTGGCAAAGTAAGTTAACTCACATTAGAAACTCTGACAGAAGTGCGGAGATTCCGTGGTGCGGGTTCACCCATATCGTTGTTTTCTTTTATTTCCCTAGTGCGTGCAGCGGCCAATGATCGGCGAGGAATTTCAGGTGGAGGGCCAAAGATGTCGTTTCCACTTAGTTCCTTACTTTTAGCATTTGAAAGTTGTTTCTTAAACCTGCCCTCGGACTCACCTTCTAATGTTCCACTCAGTTCACGCTGTTTTGCAAACTCTGGGACAGTGGATGGTTTCTTAGGAGAAACGCTTTCTTCAGTACCAAATGAAATCTGACTTATTCCATTTGCAGCTTGCTGGTAATGAAATGATATAAATGAAAATTAAAAAATTGACAAAAATCAGATATAAAATATTTTCACAGGCAAATATTTTCTGATACTCTGATTAAAGCACGTGGACGAATACCTGCACAATACGAACCGATGTTCGGTTGTTGAAAGTACTATCAGAACTTGCAGTTTCTGATGTTTCATTTTCATCATTGTCCGAAAATATTTTGCTGCCCGTCATCTCCTTTAGTTTGTAGCCTGAACAAGGTTTCCTGTAAGCAACAAACATAAAATTTTCGGAGAGACTTTAAATGGAGAGGCATAAGTTTTGGTACACTCAAGAAAAATGGACTTAAATCATTTTTCTTTTTTAACAACGAAGCCATTTATTGTAATTAAAACCATCATACTCTAGTATATTCCTGTCAACTCCACATTGATATAATGGACGATCACAACATATAAACATGAAGAATCCCAATGAATAGATCTTCGGCACCTAAAGTATGAAATGTGCATAAAACAACAACGAGAAAGTGAAGAGGCAAATTAACAGCAGTAACTGGAATAGCATTCTTCATCTCCCCCTCCGTTTTCCTTTCGCTGTGAATGATAAGTTTCCGGAATGTATTGGTCTAATGAAACTACTGAAAATAAGCAAGCCTGTCAAGAAACACAATTCACCACAGTTCTTGCTCTGTTTCATCAATATAGAGCTAAGCGTTCAATTGTCGATCAATAGATCTCATTGTATTCACAAATAGGCTGGCAATATGAACGCATTTTAGGGGACGAACAAGATCTAATCAACACAACCAAAAAATTAAAAAAAAAAAAAAAAAAAGAAAGAAAGAAAGTTCCAAACTTTCTCTGTAATAACACGAACCACGGATACAACTGTTACAAAAAAAAATGACAAAATTCCCCAGTTTCCGGAAAACAATCACAAAAAAGCAAATCTAGAAAGTGAAAACATACCGAAACAACAAACAAGAACAGCGACAGGCGAACAGATAACGAAAGAGGTCATCCACAAAAGAGTATCTAATCGAACATACCTTTTATTAAGGCTCTCAGCTTCTTCATCGGTGATCTGACCTCCAAACACCTTGCTTATTCCATCCGATGGCTGCACAAATAAGAAAAACACGGAATTAAAAAAAAAAAAGAGGAACGACGAAAATGAATGAAACAAAAGGCCGGAAAATGACGTAATGCCTGGTTGGGACGCGGTGCAGAACGAGAGGCATCGGCGGAGCTGGAAAATCCCGGCGACGGAGGTTCCGGCCACGTTAGCAGATCTGATGTGGATGTGTGAGACTTTCGCACAGGTGTTGCTCTCTCCATTGTCCTCTCCCTCTCTCTGTAGCAGGTCCTTTTATTTGAACTCCAATATTAGGATAATCTATATTCTAATAATCTAATTGTATAAAAAAAAGTTCTCTTTTTTAAATACACACCCTAAATAGTCAAATGAATTCTAAATGATGCTCCTAAATGATTTATGTTTCTATTTTCTCTTCTTAATTTGAATAACTTGAACTATATGCGTTAATTGAATTTTTTATCGTTCGTGAAATATGTGAATTATGAATTTGACTACCCGAGCATGCTATACATAATTTATATAATTCTTGGACTCATTTGTATGATTTAATTTATGTTTTGGACTTTGTAGAATTAGTTTGGACTCAAGTGATTTTATTTTGGAACTTTTGGGGCTTTTTTGCAATTTGCCATTTTGAGTCCCTAATCCGTATCTTGAGCTAGGGAACTCGGATTCGAGTTCCGTCACCTCCATTGAGTTTGAATCGACGATTTGGATTTAATGGGACAAGCCTCATAACTTTTTGACTTCGTTTCGGCCTCCCAACGATGCAAACTCACCGTACACGCCTAAAACGCACCTAAAAGCCTATTTGGAGCTTAGCCCTTTGTGTTTGACTTTTCCAAGCCCCTTTTTAATCCCATTTTCAGCCAAAAACATCCTATTCTCTCTCCCTTATTGCTGAAAACGTGAGAGGCACCCAAGAAGAAGAGAAAGGAGAAGCTCCAAGTGCATTCCACTATTTTTGAACCTTGAAAGCTCAAGAACCTCTCTTTCTTGCATCCATTCTTCAAGGTAAGTTAGGTTTTATGTGTATCTCCTTCTTGTGCTTCTTCTTATGCTTGAGAACGTGATTATATGTTGGGGATTTATGAGGTTGAAGATGTGTGAATAGTAAGGGTTTGGGTGAATTTGTGACTTCTTGTGCTTCCATGACTTTTGATGGTTTTTTATGCATTTATGGAGGTCCTTGGTGTATATTCTTTGGTTATTTATGATCCTTGAGGTTGGTTGATGGTTGGGGGAAGTTTTGCCATTTATGCACTTATTGGGTTTGAAGGGGAAAGCATGAATTCTTGCCTACATGCTCAATTTGATGTAATATGTGTTTATGAAGAAATTCTTAGCATGAATGTTTTTTGTGGTTTGGTTTAAACCCTTGGAACTCTTAAATCCCTTGACCCCCTTATTTCCCCTTCATGGTCTTGAGTTGTGTGATGAGTTAAGAATTGGTTTTGTATGTATTGGTGCAAGGAATTGGAGCATTTGGATCATATATGCAATCTTGTATGCCGATTTGCTTCATTCGAGTTCGTGTGTTTGTTTTGCATGAAACCTTTGGTGTTTGAGCTTGAATTCTTGATTCTTGGTTGCATTTTGATGTCTTGAGGTGTTGATGCATGAACACATAAGTATATGTTAGTGTTTGGATTGAGTTTTGAGTGTTTTTGCATACCTAAACCTTGCCTTAGTCGTTTTTGCCTTGTTTTTGACCTTTTTGGTTCTGGGAGGAATCCACGGCCGTGGATCTTGCTGGGAGTTGCTAGAACGTTTCTTCAGAGTTTTCCACGGCCATGAATTTTTCTGTACTCCATTTTCTTCATTTTTTCTCTGTTTTCTTTTTTTCCTTCGCTTGTTTGATCATTTCCCACCCCCATTATGACTCCTAAGTTTTCTTAATATGTTATATTATGTGTCATCTTGATTATGTTGAATTTTGATATGATTTTGAATTTATTTGTTGGAGATATGATTCAATATGTCTTATGTGGTACGAATGTGCACTTCATATGTATTCATTCATCCTTATGCATTGCCGAGCATCTACGTGGTTCATTTTGAGTCTAAGTTTGTATTTCTGTCTCTAGTTTGCTCAAGTGCACCCGGGGTGGTGTTCGTGGTCCGTTTTGATTCCAGGGTGAATCACGTGTTTGATTCTTAGCTTCGTCGGTGTAAGGTGAGGTTAAGTTATAGTTAAACCCTATGATATGTGCTCGTATGCTTTGTATGCGAACTATAGCCTATGTATGCTTTGATTTGGTTTTTATATGAATCGTTATGCTTGGTATCGCCCAACTGCACTTCAAACCGTGTGCCTCTTATAAGCCGGGAGATACGAGCAAAGGAATGTGTTATGGATTTGACACGGAGAGGTATGTAAAGTGTAGTTGTGGCAAGGTGAGCTATGCATTCCATGTATGATTCATACGTTTATGATTCTTCGTGAGTTAGGTATGTTTCCATATGAATCCTCTGTTTCTGAATCTGTTTTGGGCCCTGAGGTGTGGGTGAGGGAGACCCGGGACGACCATCGGGGTCGCTGGTTATGAACCCTTTGCACACACTCCATATGTATCTAAGGAATAACCAGGAACCCACCAGGAGGTTTGGTTGGGTGATGGGAACCTGAGGGTTTGATTGTGCGCGCTTCCCTCATCTGACTGGATGGTTAGGGTCGCGCAACCCTTCCATCACTGGAGAAGGAGGTTTGATTCTGAATCTATATGTCTATATGAATTCGTATGATTTGTATGTTTCTTTTGAGGAGCCCAGGATGGGATTTGTTTACTCGTACCCGCCGAGTTCTGTTTGTATGATTTGTTAAAGGTTATGAAACGGGGATAGATTTCTAAGTAAGTTAAAATATGAATCTTTTGAATAAATAAGCTTAAATTTGATTTGAATCCATTTGATTCAATATGAATTGGTATGATTTGATATGTTCCCTTTAATTTGAGTTATTTGATTTCGGTAAGCTTTGTTTTGATTTGAATCCCTATATGTACGTATCACCGGCAAATTTTGGTGTGCAAAAACTATCCCCGTATTCATAAACCATGCATGTGCTTGTAATATGTTTTCCTCTATATATATATAGCTTGTGTGGGTAGGCCTTCACTCAATCGAGTTGTATAACTGACCCTCTCCCTCCCCAATCTTTTAGTGTGCAGGTTTAGTGTGGAGTTTGGAGCTAGGAGGAGTCTTGTCAGGTCTTTTGAGTCGGTCGAGTTGTTTAGAGAGTCTCTGCATTCGCATATGTATTTAGTTTATGTTTTGAATCAACTTTGTAAGATTTGTATCTAAGAAATTATGTATTCGTGATTTGATTTGTCCTTGTCGGGTTTTGATTATGTATAAAAGAGGCATGAGGAGCCCAAGTTTGCTTGTGGATTGTATGTTTAATTTCTGCAGACCCGTGACCAATGCATGTGTTTGAATTTTAGACTTCCGTTATTTGCTTTCTGTTGGTTGGTTTTTACGTGACAGGGTCTACGTTCCGCCTAGCTTAGGAGGTTTTTGTTTGTCTCTCGTTCGCTATGGTTTGATTCGGGTGCGGATTATCCATTTCGTTACTCGGGTCAGGCTTTAGTGCGGGAGAGTGATGCCTCACGTGCGGGGTGCTACAGATCATATCTTTAAAAATAAAAATAAAAGTTGGCTGAGGAATGAAGAGAGAAAATGCATCAATTTATTAATTAACTTGCCAAACTTTAGAGCTAGCTAATTAAATGCAGATGGGCAATGTGAGATAAATCCCTAGTTGGATATTATATTTTTATTTAATTCCTCATTTTGGTAAAGTGTCGTATGATTTTAATAAAATGTCGTTCTTAAAATACTTCTAAAAAATATATTGTATAATTTTCGTAAAATGTAGTACTAAAACGTTCTAATATTATATTTTTTATCCTAATATGATGTATAATTTTATAAAAAATAAAGTAAAAATACTCCAAATTGATGGGGAGTTATTTGATGACGTTCATTTTTCTTCTATGAGGCCAAAAGGGGAGACTTTTTCCAAAATGCCACTTTTTTTATTCCGGTTAAATGAAATAGGACTGCTTTGGGGAATTTTAAAATGGAGATCCTACTATTTTATTATTATTTATAGCCGAATCGTGGAGATCTCCAATGATTTCAATTTTTTATATTATTTTAACTGAAATTGTGGACATCAATCACAACTACAAAATTTTTATATATTATTTTAATTAAAATTGTTTTAGAGATTTACGACTCCTATTAAAATATAATTTTTTTTAAAACAAATGTGGTCCGGATTCGGACCACCATTTTCGTCTTTGCCATTTTGCTTCCCTACTCCCTCTCTACGCTCATCGCCGGCCAACCACCGCTAGCTGCTACAGCTCCACGTCGGCCGTCGCTTGAAGACGCTGTGAGCCTAGAGCAACATTGTTGCGAGCACCACCCGCTGCAGCTCGTCGGACGCCACCCCCGGTGAAAGTAAATATAGTTTTGTTTAATTTTATTTTTATTTAATGTTACATATGTTTGTTTTAATTAATTATATATATGTTTTTGTATGATACTAAATTTATTTGTTAGTTTTAATTTATGTATTAATTAATTTTGTATGGTAAGTAATTTATTTGTATATTATTTGTATGCTAATTAATTTGTTAGTTTATTTATTTATTATTAATATTATTCTAATTAGTTTGGTTAGTTATTAGTTACGTTTTTAATTATCTACCTTATAACAATCAAATAGTTAATTAATTTCAGGTAGTTATTCATGTTAGTTAGTGTAGTAAATTTATTAATAATATTGCTAATCATATATTATACATAATCGTTTTATTAAATTTTTTTAACTAGTTATTCATATTAATTAATTTGGTATTATTTATTATTTATGTTGATAGTGTCCTAAATTATAAATAATTAATTTGGTTAATCTGAAAATAATTAAAAGTATCAGTTAACATAGGCATTTGGTTATTACGATCATTTTGTTAATTTATTACTTAGTTATAACTTATAAATTGCTGGTATCATTTTTAATGATGATTTATTTTTATTTTTGTTGGAATATATATTTGATTAATTTATGAAATATTTTGTTAATGAATTAATTATTGTAGATGATAATTGAGGGTAATTTTTTGTTTTGTTAGATGTCAAGATATATTTACGATTCAGAAGAAGGCGATTTACTTACTTACAAGATAGCCATCGGTCGGAATATGTTCTTAATGATCATGTTGATATGCTTGCAACTCCAAAACATGTACAATAATACGATTGGATTTAATCACGATCCTGAATATGTGAGATATGTACATGTAAACGATGAAATCATTGCTACCTTGCACGATATGAGTTTTTATAGAGTTTATTCATGTGGGTAAATATACAAGTCGACGCACACTCTATCAGAATTATTTAAACAAATATTTCTAAAGTTGGTAACTTCTAATCTATATACTTCAAATATGAATAACGTTCAAATCTATACATTCATGCCCAATTTTTTTTTTCAAAAAAATATTTGGTATCCATAAACTTTAGAATTGAAATTAGTGCATTATTAAAACATCAAAATATCATTAAGTAACATTTTTTGCTAAAATTTAAAAAAAAAAGGAAAAAATGAGATGTTAGATAAACACAAAACTCAAGTACTTTCTACCCCAAAACAAACAAACAAACAAAACTCAAGTACTTACATTCAAAAAAAATTCATTTTAGGATATAAAGAGTAAAATAGTAAAATCACAAATTCTCTTAAATTTAATAGATGACTTGCCGAGGAGATATTGCAACACGCTAGATGTGCCGGCTTATTGCTAATGGGTACATACATGTTTCCCGACACTAGTGGAAATCAGGTATATCTACTATATCTAAGATATATGGGTACAGTAGAAGTGTCGGGGTTTCAGTTGGGGGAGTGTTGTATTGGCGTTTTTGTACCATGAATTATGAGGAAGAGCAACAGCTGCAGCGAAAATCAGAATATCTGTGGAGTTTTGAAACTCTTACAGGTACTTTGTAGTTATTAATTAATTTTATTATTTTATTTATTATATTGGTTTGAATTATTATTAAAGTCATATTGCAGATGTGAGCATGGATACATATCTCTTCCATCAGACCTACATGGGGAATTCAACAGATGCCTTTTAATGAAAGGAAACTTTCAAAAGGTCGAGTACTCCCAATCCCACCTCATGGTGCCAGGTTATATTATATCATGCATCTCGTCAATGTTTCAATTAATTGTAATTTATTTGTAAATAATTATGTAATTTATTTTACAATGTATTTGTCGATGGACAACACATTTTTTTGTGGACGCTAACCATAAGAAACTTTGTTAGGATTTACAGGGCTATATTTGATAAGTTAACCCCGTATGAGGTATTTTATTGTATATTTTTTGAAATTAGTCTTAACTATATTATGTCTGAGCAATTATGGTTGACATTATCTTTATTTGTTTGGCAGTTTGAATGGAGGCCGTACGATATGATGTGGCTAGAGATACAAACTTTGCCCGCCCACGGCGCTCCAGAGCTATGGTGATGCTCGTGTCCACTGATTAATTCATTACAGCAATTTCGTATCCGCAAAAGTCTTTCACGGTCTGTTGGACGTCAGCTACAACATACGTGTTATTGGTCTGAACGTGGCCCTATTGGGAAAACGAATTCCTAACAGACCCATCAACAACCCAAGAATAATTATTCATGTCCAAATTTTCATGGTCCTTATGGATGTAGTCGCCACTATATTTATGATCCCCGTTATATACAATTATCAAGTTCAAGTTTGATATAACTTTTTAAATTAGACGCGCTACACAGCCTGTTGCCTCACGGTGCAAGCAGTAAACCTTCCACAATGTTGACTCACTTTAATTAATAGATCTCATTGTATTCACAAATAGGCTGGCAACATATTCTGGTTACGCATTTTAGGGGATGGACAAGATCTAATCAACCCAACCAAAACATTTGAGAAAAAAAAAAAGTTCCAAACTTTCTTTGTAATAACACGAATCAAGGATACGAATGGCACCAAAAAAAATGACAGAATTCCACAGTTTTCGGAAAACATTCACAAAAATCAAATCTAGAAAATGAAAACATACCGGAACAACAAACAAGAACAGCAACGGGCGAACAGATAACGAAAGAGGTAATCCACAAAAGAGTATCTAATAGAACATACCTTTTATTAAGGCTCTCATCAGCTTCTTCATCGGTGATCTCACCTCCAAACACCTTGCTTATTCCATCCGATGGCTGCACAAGAACACAAACACGGAATAAAAAAAGGAGGAACGAAAAAAATGAATGAAACAAACGGCCGGAAAATGACGTAATGCGGAGGTACGTACCTGGTTGGGACGATGTGGAGAACGAGAGGCATCGGCGGAGCTGGAAAACCCCGGCGACGGAGGTTCCGGCCATGTTAGCAGATCTGATGTCGATGTATGAGACTTTCGCACAGGTGTTGCTCTCTCCATTGTCCTCTCCCTCTCTCTGTAGCAAGTCCTTTTATTTGAACTCGAATGCCATTTACTTGAGCATTTATATATACCACCAATATTGGGATAATCCAATCGTCTAAATTTTTTTCTTTTTATTTAAACACGCATCTCAAATGTGGAAGGAATTTGAATTTAGATAATTATTCAAAAAAATTCTTTAATCACTTGAATCAATATTGTTCACAATTTAATTGTCTAAATTTATTAATATCAATCAAATTCAGATGAAAATGTATATTTAGATATATATTTGATGCAATTGAATTTATAACGAACAAAAATTATATTAATTATTTGTAATGATCAAGTCATTAAAAATGAAAATAAAAGTTGCAGGAATGAAGAGAGAAAATGCATCAATTTATTAACTTGCCAAACTTTTGAGCTAATTAAATGCAGAATAATTATTTGACGATGTTCATTTTTCTTCTATGAGGGTAGTTAATTTGGCAATTCTAAAGTCAAATGATCGGTTCTTCAAAATAATTATAATTTGACCTTAAGAGCTCCATACAAAATTTATATACATCCTTTTCTTCCAAATAATTAAAAGATGGTCACGAATACCTTTCAAGTTTGATCTGATTAAAAAAATTATAACTAAGAAATTACGAATAACACCATGATGTTTCAACAAGAATTGCAAAAAACCAATAGAAATCAACATCTTATTCTCAAGGGATAATTACGAACGCCCCCTAAAATTTGACGAAAATAAAGATTCCCCCTTAAAGTTTGAAATTTACGGATACCCACTAATATGTTATCTCATCTATTAAATTTAAGAGAATTTGTGATTCTACTATTTTACTCTTCATATCCTAAAATTTAGGGGGTATATGTAATAGAAATCCAAAAGCATGAAGCCTAATGTAAGTAATGAATTTTTTTTGTGAGTGTAAGTACTTGAGTTTTGTTTGTTTGTTTTAATTTTTGGGTAGGAAATACTTGAGTTTTGTGTTTATCTAATATATTTTTTTTAATTTTAGCAAAAAATGTTACTTAATGATATTTTGATGTTTTAATAATGCACTAATTTCATTTCTAAAGTTTATGGATACCAAATATTTTTAAAAAAAAAAAAAAATTGGGCATGCATGTATAGATTGGAATGCTATTCATATTTAAAGTACATAGATTAGAAATTGCCAACTTTTGAAATATTTGTTTAAATAATTCTGATAGATATTCATCTGAATTTAATGTGTTTGTTATGAATTTTTTTTTTCATTGAATAATTTTATTATTTTAAACGAACAAATTTTAAATAAATTTATAAATTTTCAAATTCGAAAATACAAATTTAACCAACATTACAAATATATCCTTACAACTTTAATATTATTACAAAATACCCCAAAATTTTAGATATTATTTCAATATACCCCCAAGGACAGAATTGGATTTTTAAAAATAATATTGTTGACGTCATCAAAACTTAACACAACTATTAACAATTGGGGGAATTTGTGAGAGAGAATGTAAACCTCAGGAGGGTGTTCTTAATTTCTCAAACTTCGAAGGTAATTTGTAATTTCATCATACCTCAGGCGTCGTTCGTAATTATCCCTATTCGTAATTATGAAGGTTCTCTATGTAATTGAGTTATAGTCTATCAACATGTTTACTTTTTAGGATGAATGATGATTAAATTAATATTCTTATAACTTAAATTTGTATTTACTAATATTTTTGCAAGTTTTACAGGTTCGGGACTGATGACACGCTTTAAGTTAAATTGGGTTAATCTTTCTTTGCACCCCAACCTTTAAGGCTTGTGCACTTTGATACCCAACTTTTGAATTTTGACGAATCAGTACCCAACCTACATAAGTTGTTAAATCGCAGTACCCAAATCAAAATTACGGCGTAATTATTTTCAGGCAAAAGAACAACACATGAGTTTCACATGACTTTTCAAGGGTAAAAAAGATATTTTAATTTTTTCCTAATTAAAAATACTAAAAAAAGAAAAATAAAATAGTTACTACTGGATATTGATTTCCATTTAATATTTGATTAAATCCTCAAGTTCTTAGTATCATCATTCCAGGTTTTCATGCATTTGGTCCAAAAAAATTCAATCTTTTAAATCTCAAACCTCTCCCACGATTGCTCCAATGATTTAATTCAAATACACCAATATCTCAAAAGACAATCACAAAACATCCTTCACACAATTTCCACAATACCATCAAAATCCACAAACCAATTTGAATCAAAAGCACACCTGAAGTGGGTATAAGAACCCAAGTGAATTGAGCAGCAGCCCCAACGGAACTGAGCATAACTGTCACCAGCCAACCTCTCGGTCGCCAACTGCTAACTCCGAATCGCCTCTCATTTGCCCCTTTCCCTCACTAGCCATCTATCTCTCTCTCTTCCCCTCCTCGACCCAAAACAGTAAGAGGGACAAAAACCCTCAACCGCCGCGGACTTCCAGCTCCGGTAGCCACCGTCGGTCACCCACCTCCAATCCCCTCCTCTCTTCTCCCCTCTCTCTTCTTGCACTCCTCTTCTCTCTGTGTCTTTCGTTTCATTTTCTCTCTCTCTCTCTCTCGGTAGTAGATTCGCTAACAACCCATCCTTGTCGGCGCCATCTCCACTTCTTTCTCCCTCTCTGAAGCAAGAAAACCACCACTGGGTGTCCTCCTCTTGAACGACGCTGACCACCACGTTTCGGTCTCCACTCCGGCGAGATCTCATAGTGTCGCCCCTATTTTTCCCTTTTTCTCACCCAAAATCACAAATGACAGAATCCCTTCCATTTTTTTTCAAATTTTCCCTTTTTTCAGTGTTTTTTGATTTGTAATAAAACGAAATGACTTTTTTACTCTTGAAAAGTCATGTGGAACTCACGTGTTGTCCTTTTGCTGGAAAATTACGCCGGAATTTTGAGTTGGGTACTGTGATTTAACAACTTATATAGGTTGGTACTGATTCATCAAAATTCAAAAGTTGGGTATCAAAATGCGACAAGCCTAAAAGGTTAGCGTGCAAAGAAAGATTAATCCAATTACATTTGATAAAAGATTAATCATTCATCTCACATCCCCATAAGATGATCAATCTACCATTACATCCAACAACTCATTGTTGGGAGCAAACCCATCCCACATCGAAAGATTGGCGGAAATTGGTCTAATATATAAGTGTTCACCCAACTCCATTAGTATGAGGCCTTTTGGGAGATGCCCAAAAACAAATCCATGCGGGCTTGACCCAAAACGAATAATATCATACTAATGTGGATTCTGCATGGTAAACGTACGCGCGGTCCCAAAAAGGTTCGGGCTTATCGGAGTGGTGGACTGCGTGTTTTGAAGTTCCCGATGTAACGACAGGGGTGCCTTGTGTCGAAAATCTTCTTGGCAAAGTGGTGGTTAGACAACGGGTCCCATTGGGTTGTAATGGCGTTACAAGATATTTGGCAGGTGGAGTGACCTATGTCTGGCAGCTTAGGTGACCTAGCAATTGGAGGTCTGCAGTTGATGCCTTGTGTCGAAAGTCCTCTTGACATTATGGAGGTCAAGTGGCGTGTCCCGCAAAGGTATAGGGCGGTGCAAGATGGTTGATAGATCAAATGAATTGACCCTGAAGGGGAGGTTATGAGTGGTGTGGCCTTGGTTTGAGGGGAGGATTGTTGGGAAGCAAACCTATCCCACATTGGAAGTTTGGCCAATATATTTGGCGTTTTGAGAGATGCCAAAAACAAATCCATGCGGGCTTGGCCCAAAGAGTATAATATCATACTAATGCGGATTTTGGGTGAACGTACGTGCGGTCCCAACACTATGGTGTTAGTTTACTTGAATCTCTTAGGGTACAATATATTGTGGCGGAAGGGGGAAGGGTGATGTTTCATTTGTGCGTGTGATTAACGAAGAACATTTTACATTGTGTGTTATGTAGATGTTGATTGAGTTGTTAGAGTTGAATGCCAAAAAATGAGTGTATAGGATCGACCCCTTGAAGAAATTTAGGATAATACTGTTTCAAACTGACATTAGTGCAATGTTGACAACTTGAGGTGGTGAATTAAAAGTTGGAAAAAATATTTTTTATTTTCCGAATTTTGCATATTTTTGCAATTTACCATCCCAAAAACTTTCATTGCAAACCGTCATCCAATCTTTGTTATTGCAAACTTTTCGAGATGGTCTTCCACCAACACAAATCATCCTTTAGCCATTGAAAGAAGAAGGAGACATTTTGAAGAAAGACTACTCCCAAGAAATGAGATGATGGGGTGGTCAAAGGGGTATTAATAACCAAATTCTCACCTAAAATAACAAGATGAACATTAACTTTCACTAAAAAATGGATTCAACGACAAAATTTTTATTTCCATCCATTCTTTTGACAGAGGAACCAACATTACTGTGACGCCCTAGCGTGGGCCATCCACATCCCCCGCACCTAGGCCCAAACTCACATATGAAATGGGCTTCCATACATGAGCC
>JBBMKE010000009.1:18812641-18827019 GCA_037834125.1 Lippia alba | reverse complement strand
AAGAAATTATATTTATAGCTAGAACAAATTGGACAAAAGTCGTTTAAAATGACTTAAACAGCATTTTGTAGCTCTGCTGCATGATGGCCTCTTTATTATTTCAGAGGCATAGATAAATGACTGATGCGAAATATTACAACAAAATAGAGATATTAATGATCAACAATCGTGACTTTACATGGTTTCAGTAATTTTACCAACTTCTGAAGTCCTACCCTCATCCACTAAAAGGAGAAAAGAGAAGAAAAAATATTTATATAAATATTGATTTATTTTCTGCTCTAATTTTGCGACCTTATTTGGATTAAACAACAATAACTATATATGCTCCATTTTTACCTCCTCAATCATTTGAAAGGTGTCGCCATTCAGGTATTTTCAAACTTCACCAGTTCCATGGTAGAGTAAAAACAGAGGTGCTTTCCCCAACTACCATACGTGTTATAGCCTCATGGCGCGAAATACTAACTAAACAGCAGAAATAATCACTGTTCAATAGTACGAAGCTCCCACTTACCTTCACCATCAATTAACCGCAACTCGACCGAGTGGAATGGTATCAAAGCAGGACGCTGTAAAACCAATATGTTTAAATATTACTACTCAAAGGAAAAAAAAAAAAAAAGGAAAAAAAGTTTACCTGAGAGGACGTTATGACCGTGATCCCCAAGTTACTAGCGAGCGTGTAAAGGTGCTCTTCAACATCAACACTGGTAGCGCTGTGTTTCAAATAGGAAAAGGAAAGACACGTAAGCATATTGATTTGGTAAGTTTTTCAACCCACTAAAGCATGATAAGGAAAGAAAAGATTAGGAACATCATACTTGGTGCATTCATCAAGGATCCCGAACTCAGGCTTGTGAAAGAACAATCGTGCCTATTTGGAGGGTATAAATAATGTCAGTAATCATGTAAAAATTCCTGGAGATAATTGGTCAAAATTTTATATTTTGTAAAAAATGTAGACTTTGTAAATGTACATACCATGCCTAACCGTTGTTGTTCCCCAAGAGATAAAATGTCTTCCCAGTTCTGGCATGCATCCCATCCGCCTTCTCTTTCCAAGAGATACAGTAGTTTAACATTCTCCAGAATATTTTTCAGATGTGCATCCAGAATGGTTGAGGTGTCATCAGATTCTTGACCTATAGCCAGAAACCGTCAAATGGATTTACTGGAATAAGCCTTTAATTTTGCATTAGCTCTACAATTACTGTAGAAAGATTTTTCGTTCATATAAAATACGTATATCATCATTCTTGCAAAGCTTGAGATATTCACGCAGCAAAATTCATTTAAAAAATATTTGAACTTTTCTATCATACAATTTATATTTTGATGGTGTTTTTCTTTCTCTCTTATATCAATGGCCTTTTTCTCTTTGAACTTTGGAGAAATCAAACACATCAACCAGAATCATGCATCAACCTTGTCCTTTAAAAGCTTCTCTTTCTACCCTCAGAATCAGCAGTCAGCATGACTAGCATTCTTCCAGAATTACTGGCTAAAATACTACGTCAAATTGCTACTACAGAAATATATAGGGGCCTATTATATATACGATGTATCTTGTGCTCTCTCATTTGAAGCTCGACAATGGAGGGGAAAAAAAATATCAATAATATCAGCAGGGGTATATACATATCTGTGTAAGCAACTATTTATGCTGCACTCTGTTCAGCACAGCGACATCAAAACCCATGGTGTAACAGTAACCAGATACAAAGAAAGCTAGAAACTAGAAAGAGAAGGCATTTACCTTCTTCAATCAAATGTGATGCCCTTTTTGCTGCTGCTTCATATGAGAGAGGGTATATTATTTGATCTCTGAGGGTTCCTAAGCATGTATATGGTCGCTGAGGCACATAAAAGAGACGACATCTGGATTCAGAATCAATTTGTTGTTGTGGCTTAATGAGTCTTCCATTGACCACAGGCCAAAGGCCTCGAAGGACTCTGAAAATGGAACTCTTTCCACTTCCATTTGGACCTTAGAAAAGAAAATTAATCAGTATAACTACCAAATTTACAGAGTCAATTTGTCTTTCTGCACAGTTCGAAAGAGCGAAGACAGGGAGGTAGACAACAATCTACTAACCAGTAACGAGCAGGCTTTTCCCTGGAACAATCTCACATGTTAACTTCCTAGCCAACATTTTCTGTGTTGGCGTAATTATATCCACCTTGGAGAAAGAAATAATATCATCTAACTGAGATTCTGTATGCTTAGATTTTGAAGAAGAGCTGTCAGAATGTCCTGCACAGGCAATCTTGTCAGCAAGAATAGACAGCTTCCACCAAGCTTTTCTGGATAATGCATACAACTCAAACCAAGAGTCTCTTTCCATAGATACAAGTTATTATATCTACCAATTCATTAACCTCTAAAGCATAATGCTAGCAATTAAAAGCTTTCAAAATAAGAACTTCAGTGTATCTCCTTATCTTTACAACCACTTGCAAACTACAATTCATTGTAGAATAAACAAATTCCTTCCCACCCCCACAATAATGATGAAAGTTTTAACTAGTTTGGTAATAACTTGTGTCAAAATTGGAACACCTCGCTTACTGTTAGAAGTGATTTCATGTCAAACAGTGTTATGACAATGTCCCAGTTATGTAGTATAGCAATAGACCTATCATCCCATCCAACAAAATGTATATCTTCTGGAACCCATGCCTTAAAAACCAAAGCACTTCTTATAAGGTCTGCATAAGCAAAGGAGGTTAAGCTACCACAGTCTAGAGAAGAAAACTAAAGCAAGGTAGTCTTGTGAATTCCAATGTGCATCAGGAAGATACTATGGGAAATCTAAATTTTATCATTTTGAATTTTTACTTCTTTTAAAGAATTCGATTATTTGAAGTTTATCATAAACATCGCTTTGTATCACAAACCTAAGTCTAACATAGTCCATTCTCAAGTATACATCACAAAGTACTGAACATTCTCGGGTAAACAACCAAAAAATGAGTTGAATATATCAAAACTAAAATCATCTTGATGCAAAAAAAATACTATTGTACTTGGAGAAGGAAGAAGAAAGAAAGGCCAAACACAAACCTTCTTGAGCAGCATCTAGAAGCTCTTCAAGTTCAAAAATTCGGTTGACACCACCAGAAAGCTCAAGGAATTTCCTATGTAGCTCAAGAATATCACCAAAAGCCAGAAAGCTTTGAGATACAACAGATGCTAAGAATCGCAAGGCATGTGCCAGTTCACCTGAAACGGGGATTTAGCATATATGAAAATGTCTTACAATGAAGAATACCAAATTCTTCGATAAAAATCAGAGAATTTGCTTTCACCTTGAGTTGAAGTCATGGCTCGATCTCCTTTGTGTTCCATGGCATACAGAAAGCTCAATCCCCAGGTTACATTATTCGGAAGTTGCTTTGTAATGAAGTCATCTAGTATACTAAATAACCATCTTTTCTTAAGAAGCAACATTGAGTGATTATAAAGTCCTCTAAACCTGGATTCAATCATCTGGAAGTAGGAGCATATATTAAAATAAAAACCTAGAAGGCAAAACAAGCCAACTGAGAAAGCAACAGTTGTCCAGAATCCAGATATGAGTAATACAATTTGGTGGGAGCCGGTAGTTCTAAGTTTCTGTGACATCTAGTCAACTCGAAGTACATATAAGAAACATGGATTTCTTTTCCATGTTTCTTCTACGTAATTGGATAATCCTACCCAGGCTCGAAAGGAGATTATGGAAGCTTCAGCACCAACAGAAAATGGTGCATCATAAGCAGAGCATTCTCAAATAAGATAACTGGAGTTCTCTTACACACTTTTCTGATGAAAGAGACAAAATTGCTCTTAACAAGATCAAAAAAACATAAAGCTGGTATGCAAGAATTCAGTATTTTCCTGAATTGGTAATACTTGGAGTATACCTCTTTCTCTCGAGCACCACCACCGAAAAAAGCAACAGACTCTGCATGTGTCCTCAACCTTTCATGCATGTACCTAGTACACATAAAATTGAATGAGGTTTGCCAATTGAATTTTGGTGCATTTTTCACAGCTAAAAAGCACCCAAACCAAAATTTACCTAAAGGTTCCCTCCAGTTCTTGCTCACAACTTGTCAGGTCACCAAAGTCGGGTGTAGCACACCTTAGGAAACCTAAACCTAATAACATGTATGCGTATAGAATAGTGACTCCTCTTTGACCAGTCAACAACTTCATTCTCCAGGTAAACCTGAACACCAAAGGCAATTATTGTTTTATACATAGGTACTTGAGACTAACAAATTAAAACATAACTGTTGCATACTTACCATAAAATATCGACAGTGGGCTTCACCATTCCAGTGACCAGCCCAGACAAATCAGTCGTTAACTTCTCCAAGTCTTGAGTTAATCTCTGATCGGCATCAACAGTTACCCCGGACATTTGGAAAACCTGTAAAACGTTCCCACTATTACTTTTTGCAAATTGAGAATGTATCTCAAATTTCAAATATTAAATCGCCCCATTTAACTTACATGTCGTCTCTCAAATTTTCAAACAATAAATCACCGCATTTACCAATGATGCAGGATAGGAGACAGATGGGAATAAATATAGCTTACAGCTTCTTCAATTATTTCCATGACTAACTAGCTCACAGTTCAAGCTTAAATTTTCAAAGTTGCAACACAAAGCATCTCAATATCTATGTTTCTACATCTGCATTGGTTAGGCACATAAAACTTTCCAAAAAAACTGGACTTGGGTTAAACTGAACCTAATTGCTAGCTCATGAAATGAGGACTGCAAATCATTATATGGTCCAGAACAAATCGGGAAAATCTTGAGCATGAAATTGGCATGAATGAGCACTTGGGGTGATCCGTTATTGCTAAACCGGTGACACTGGTATCGTTTTCAAGAAATTGGACTTGGCCTAACTCAGTGTCTCAGTGCCAAAACCTAGCTCATAAGGTACGCCATAATCTTACTAATAACCAAAATGGGATGCTTATTACTTCTTATCAGGCTCTTCTGATGTTTAAAGAGAAACATCTGAAGAGTTCATAAGTTTTGTAATGACTATACTGATTAGTGAATTTTATAGAGTCAACAGAGAATTTGCCAGTTTGGAACTAGGGTTGCCTCTATAATTTGGAGGAGAACGTGTGAAAACTATGTTAAAACATTCTATATTTATAAAACTATTACTGAATATAACTTTCTTTAATTTATTGTTGAAAGAAGAGACACCCTATCGAATATTTATATAATATATTGCCAGGTAAAGAACGACATTGTTTTCTTAAACTCATATAATGTAAAAGTACCTTATAATACGCGTTGTTTCTAAAATAATTTTTGAGCAAGTGCTTGGTCAGACGTATCCTCCATCCAAGGGCAAGCAAAGCTGTCAGATGTCTGTAAAAATGAAAAGGCAACCAAATTGTCCACAAAAGCTATCCACATAAAATAGAAAGGTTAAGCATAAAAAGATGGCATATCCCATAGGAACTTAATAATAATCTGAAGTTGCTAAGAAATTGTAACTAGAGAGTCCTTATGAACATAAGTGTTTCATAACTAAATCTAAGGGTCAAACATTTACATGGAACCGAATCTTAAGGTGAGAATCAACAAATATAAGTGCTGTGTAAATTATATTATATGTCCTCCAATCTACTGCTTCAGAGTCAATGGTTCACATTATAAATTTCATTGATAGAATACACTTGGAAAAACACTTTAGGGTGTGGTAGCAACACCGTGGATACTTCTATCCATCAAATTTGCAGTTTCCAGTTAGAAAAAAATCCACTCAGAATTTCACATGGCACTCAAGTCCATTGCGACACTAGTAAAAATCCCATTTTGATACTTATTAAGACCATTTCAATGCTCTGATACCACAAACCTAAACAAAGCAAACTAGCCCGGTCAAAATTCTAGACTCAAAGCGGTATAGAATCTGACAAAGGGCCTGTAACAGTTTGATTGCCTCTAAGTGCAGTCTAGGAGATAATGCATACACTTATGTTCCTTCATCTTCTAGAGATACCTCAAA
Source organism: Lippia alba (assembly GCA_037834125.1). NCBI lineage: Eukaryota > Viridiplantae > Streptophyta > Magnoliopsida > Lamiales > Verbenaceae > Lippia > Lippia alba. Next base: position 18,820,986 of record JBBMKE010000009.1, on the reverse strand, counting down.
GACGGCGCGACGAAGGAGGATGCAGCACTTTGCAATACACTAACACCAATTAGCTTAATGAAGGCAGCCTTATCTTGCTCCAGAACATACTTTACAGTTGTCCCTGAGAAAACCATGGCATTTACATGCTATATGCACAATCCAAATGAAACCAAACAAAGAAAATCCAATATTAACAAACTAAAAAAACATACCATTTAAAGAAGCAATGCGGTCTGATATCCATGTTCTCGAAAACACTAGAATAGCAACTGCTAAGAGCTGCGCACCCTGCTTATCAAGCACAGTGGGCACCTGAAACAAGAACTAGGTCAGCAAGGGCACAGTTATGTTATATAAACTAACCAGAAAAAAATCGGCTATCGCTCACAAAGCATTTATGAATTAGAATAACTTATCGAGGCCATGAAACTCAAGGGATATATTCAAAGATACAGAGCATAGACAATAAATGGCAGCCACACAAGAGGAGTCAGTTAATAAACCCATCTATGTTAAACAATCTATTCCACATGCAAAAGGAAAGATAAGAAAGGAAATATTGTCATGATGAGGGAACAATGCTTTTGCTTCCCTCATTGACAACAAAGTGCCACATGCTCGCACACGAGGTGTCAATAACAACTAACTGTTAACTTTTATGTTGCTGAAGTTCCTATTTTCAACATTCAGCAACTCACAATGTAAGGCATTTTTTCATGCTAGCATGTTCTCGAGATAAATAATCATGATTAATGTTGCTAGTAACTCCGAATCAATATAGCAGTGAAACTCAAAATCTTTGTTTCAAGCTAGCCAATATATAGCTCTGCTCGACAGGATATCAAATAAAGGTCACAAAAAGCAGACAACCAACAAAGATAGTATTCTCAAACCCTGGGGACCTGTAGTAACGAGCACTTACTAATATCTTAAACATGGAAGCTACTCTCAAAGGTAACATTCTTGGAACACTTCGCAGCTGTGGAAAGACAGGTGTTGTTTTGTCATCTTCCTCTGCGGGAGATGCAGCTAACAACTGTGAAGAGTGTGACCTAGAAGCTGAAAATGCTGGATCCTGGAAATGTTCACCCAAGAAAACTCCATTAACCATGGGGATGCATCGACATAATAATTCAATAAAAATTAGAAGACTATCAGGGCCAGACCTTTTTGGTATTAGCAAAAGCACGTTGAACAGTCATGGCATCACTTTGGCGCTCCGACTCAGAACTCCTTTTCTTGACAAACTCAGATTCTGTAAGAGCTGGAGTATCCGCCCTACAGATTAATGAAATTGGAATAAGCAAGAGTCTAGATTTCTCCTAACAGGCAAACATAATATGGATTCCAACCTTCTATAATGAACAGTCCAACCTCCTTCTCCATCCAAAGACAGGACCACATCATGAAATGCAACTAATGCAGGGCGATGTGAAATTGTGATACATGATGTCCCCATAGCTCGAACTTTGGAACAGAAACGTTCCTCCATATCTGTTGTCACCGCACTAGTGCATTCATCTAAGATAGCAAATTTAGGTTTATGGTAAAAGAGACGAGCCATTCCCAGTCTTTGTTGCTCTCCAAGTGACAATTCATCACCCCAGTTTACCTCCTTCTCAGGTGGATAGCGTTCCAGCAGATACTCAAGATCCACCTAACATGTCAAAAAGATGAATTAGTCAAACCAATAGAGTAGCATAAGATTTTTCATCATGATGGCACAATTAACGCAAAGTAGCTGAAAGAAATGTTCCCGAAAGACTCCTACATTTTTCAACAGCTCTATCATTTCACTTTGTGTAAGGGGTTCGACCTCCTGATTTGCTGTGAGAGGATAAATTAACTGGTCACGCAGGGTTCCTACTGCTGTATATGGTCGTTGAGGCACATAAAAAATCTCCTTGTTTAGATCAGAACCAATCCCAGGTTTCACAATATGACCAGATACTAATGGCCAGAGACCACCCAAAACTCTGAAGAGAGAGCTTTTTCCACTTCCATTAGGACCTTCATATGAACAAAGTGATATTGTTACAAATTCAACAACTATAAATAATGATACAAAATCGACATATCTTATGCAGCTACAGTACACCATATGCAGATATGTGAAGCTTTATCCTGTTTAATTGGTAAGGTAGAGCCATGAGCCATGATACTCAATTGTTGTAAGATAATACTTCAACTAAATATATGACATGTTCTGCTTTTCAAAGTCCATCACAGGCTAAACTGCAGCTTTTGTGACTCACGAGTTTTATAAGTCCGAAATCATTGAATAAACATCAACAGCAAATGTAATATATTGCTAAAGTAAAGCCAACGGAATCCGCCAGACATCACTTTTCGAAAAGACATCATGTAATTCATCCCAAAATGCATTTTTAAGCAACAGGAGGAGGTTTGTGCTCCTGGATGGGGGTTTTGCCTAGCTCTAGAATATGATCGGCCTAAATAGGAAAGAGATGCACTACCTACTTGCTTTCTAACAAAGCAAGTAGCTAGGCCACCTCATGCTCCCATCCATGGATACAATAGAAGTTTGCTTCTGAGTTCCTTCCTTCACCACTTCTAGAATGAATTGATATGATATGAATAAATCAGTGAATAAAAAATATAAGCAAATTGAAAAGTCAACCGACAGAACCCTACCTGTTATCAAAAGATTAGAACCTGATTCAACCCTCAAAGACAAATCCTCTACCAATACATTGTTAGTTGGGGTAACAACCTGAAAGATACAATGTGCTATGAAGATCAAGCTGAGGAAGAGAACAATAGAACAGAAGAATTGCAAACATTTATCGCAACCTTGACGCCATCAAATTCAATGTAATTTGCCTCGCTCACATAGTTCCTGGTCCCATCAGCCTGTTGCGAAGATGCATCCCGTACAGCAAGCTCTTTCGATATACTCATGAGTTCATGAATACGATCTGCGTAACCACTGCAACAAACGAATAACTTATTGTTCATAAATTTATCCAAGACAATGTAACCACGTGAACTAAAACCCAAGAGCACTTAGATAATGATACAAGTTCACCAATATCTCATAACATGCAGGTCAAGTTAAACAACAAAGAATTTCCCATATCCAAAACTGTGAGTGGCCAAGTTCTCTACCAATTCCTATATAATCAACCCATTTTTCTATTGCTCTACACCAGTTATCCAAAACTAGTATGGAGAACTGAATGGAGCCAAACGTGATGCTGACAAGAGCTAAGTCACCAAAAATGAAAAATAAATAACAATCAACAGGGCAAATACATCAAAATAAATAAAATATCAACAGGGCAACCACATGAAAATAACAATCAGAAACATATTAGTACGCCAACTTGGACTAAGATGAGGACTTCAAATAAGTACAAATACTATTACATATATCAAACCAAATCTTTTTAGTTTTTTTTCCTTCTGAAAATAACAAATTAGAAATTATACTGCAATTGATATAAGTCTATCCAAATCAAGAGCAAAAATACAACATAGAGCCTCAAAGGGTCTGATTATTTCCACTAATTCTAAACTTGACACCAACCTTAAAAGGGTCTGATTATTTCTACTAATTCCAAGGAGCATTTCTCAAAGAAAAGGGAGAAGTATCAATCTCAAATTGATTTAAATACGGTAAACAGCTAAAACCACCCGACAACTACAATACAGCATACAAAAAATAATTTACCCTCCACAAAAAAAAAGAATGGAAAAGGAAAGGTTGTTGCTGGTAATTGTAGAAAATAAACAATACAATTAAACATTAGGGAACTTAGAAACTACAATGATCCACATATCGAGAAATGACCAAAAGTAAACATGCAAATGTGTTTGAAAAAATTGAACAAGCAATACCTTAGGCGATTGAGCCGTCTCGAACTTATGGAAAGAGTACCCAGGGACTGGAATAACGAAATTATAACACTTGTATGATATCTTAAATTGCTCAACATCTCTGCACGTCCTAAGGTAGAAGAGTCGGGTCTTAAATTCCCAGCGAAAAAGGGTTCGATAATCAGGATAACAGCAACAGTAGCACCAAGATACTTAAGTAAGAAGTCCTGTATCATGCCAAACCACCAGTGGTCATGAAGAACAACCCTCATATGCCGCACAAGATTCCGAAACTTCTGCTGAATGTGAGACTCTTCTCTTTGCTCTCCACCATACAGAGCTATGCTTTCTGCATGGGTCCTTAACCGTGAATGCAATTGCCTATATTCCCCTTCCAGCTGTTGTTCTTTAGACATAAGTTTTCCAAATGCAGGCGAGAAATTTCTAATTGTGGTCCCAGCCCCCAATACGTAAGCCTAAAAGTATGGTATACATAAAGCTTAGTATAAAAGTAATTAATTGAGATAATCAAAGTGGATGAAAAACGAGAATCTAGTACATATACATAAGTTGATAAATTGTTACCAGTATCCAGAAAATGTATTTTGGGCTCGCATATGAACATAGACGCCAGGTATAAAGAATCCCATCAGCAACAGCAATAAGATCCTCCTGCACAAGGTCACTCAATTCTGAGCAGAACCTTGGTATATCACTAGCTATTCGCTGCTCCGGATTGCTTATCCGACCATCAACATGAGACATCTTGTAGTATACCATATTCTGAACCCAAATAAGATAACATATTAACAACATTAATCCAAAGATAGTTTCCTCTGTAAAGCTGTTCACATGCATCTGTAGTCTGTACAACAAGATTAAAATTGCTGAAAAATGTTTAGTGTTTACTCAATCAGATCGGAGGGGGAAATTGCTAATTGATTATGCTTTCACTAGACAAGGTCATGTAAATTATGTCAACTATTGATAAAACCAGATGATACAAAAGTGGAAAGGCTTTAAGCAACTGATGTCTATATTAATTATTGTTGTTTAATAAGTTATGCATCAACACACTCCAATATCTCCGTATTGAGATTTATTAACTAATGATAATTATAGAAAGAATGTCAACACAAGCAAAAGGAGGGACAAGCAAAAGGAGGGACCAATGTATTTTTCTTATCCTGTCAGTATATGCAGCATTAGCAATTACCTGAAAATATTGAGTATGTACAAGCTTCGTCAAAATTTTGCGGAACCGTAAACTTAAGGCCCCCGTTACGTATTTAGATGTGGAATTCAATGTTGATAGGACAAAGCACAACAAAATATTTTCAATAATAAGACGAACAAATGCCGGTGCACGCCGGAGAAACGCAGACCGGAAAAGGAAGCCTTGGACTTTGGCTAATCTGTTGCTTACAGCAGTACGAGATACCTGCAAAGGCAGCAAGGAAGCATTCAGACAAATACCTCAATGTATAATTTCGAGAATGGTCGCGCAGCATTCCATTGGAATAAGAAGGATATATCCAGGGGAATCTCAGATCAGTGAGTTCAAGAATTTCTAACAATCAATTGATGGTCACAAAAGAGATGCAGTTTATCAAGCGAATCGAGACAAAAAGGAAAAGTTTGGCGACTAATCATGGGGAGAAGGCATCAAAATATATTAAATGAATCAATACCAAAACCTCATTTCTTGAAAGGGAAATTTTACCGCTATAGCCACCAATGATAAAATATCTATTGCACCCATTCGCCCCATACGAGATAACAGAATAGCAGCCAAAATCTTGAGAGACCTCAAAGCTCCTCTTTTTTGCCTACTTTTCTTGACATTCCTATCATTTCCAATTAATTGGCCTGATTCATCTGTATTGTCGTTGACCCCATTAGCATGATCAAAAGAATTTTGCCTTTTACGACTATTTCGTGACTGCACATACACAGCAGCAGCGGTTCCACCAACGACGGCAACGCTGGTGGCAAGTAGTAGAGCTTTTCTGAAAGATTTTGAAAGTAAACATAAACAGAGATCATTAAGTGACGTGCACAAGTTAAGCACAATACAGCAATAACAACGAAAGTTTGAGAAAATAAAACTTGAAGACAGATCATATACATCACAAGAAAGAAGACAGCACACCAGAAAAGGTTAAAAAAAAAGCTCATTGATATTTAAGAAACTTTTCATCACCCAACTATGTTTAGTAGCACGTGTATCTATAGCACTAATCTTTAAAGTATATTTTCACTTCTTTAATTTTTGTCTCAGAAGGCAGACTATGCTAAAAGACTGCCTATTGTGCCATCACTAATACCCTGTCACTAAAGATTTGGCATAAAGGTACAGTTATGTAACGAAAATTGGTCCCTATTCTTTCTCAAAGAGGAGCCTCACGGAACTTTTTGCAGAGACAACATTTGGGCATACCACCATCCTTAAATTACACCAAGTTTTCCGTGATAAGATATATATAAAAATCAGTACCGTAGTCTTAGAGATACAGTAGCAAAATTATCTTTGAGCTGGAAAACGACATCCTTAAACTTCTCACACCAATCAAAGTTTCACCTGCCAGAAATCTTATTTTGCTCTTTCTGTTTATTTGCCCTCTCCTATCTGCACTTCCGTGGAGCACAGAGAGACTAGAGAACTATAACGACTGAAGATAGAATTAACTGGTATATTGACTACTTATCCAGTAACTCACTGCCTCTAGACCCATTTCCCTCTGTGCTCATGTGTGTGGCTGGTAGAAAAGTTGTATAAAACACAACCTAATACCAAGGAAGAGATTCAAAGAAATAAACCGCAAAGATGACTCACCTCCTCGAGGCCAAAAGTCCACGACCATGTTCAGTCAATTGTAGAAGCTGAAGAGAAGGCATGTCTGAAGGCACGCCCCAGCAAACAACAAATATCAGTAGTTACGGATGCTGCCTTCTTGAGATGGCGACAGATATTATTTCATGCTTAATGCCTGCTGGAGAATTCAACAGAATTACGAAATTAGAGGCAAAATGCACAAACGGAAAAAATAAAAAATAAAAAATTGATGTCTTGAAAATTTGAAGTTCTACATTTTTCGCAGCAAACAAACGGAAGCTAAAAGCAGAATGTTAGCAGTGACTTGTAACTTCCAACCCAATACATCATGCTGCAAATACACGTAAGAATGGGAGAACAAGCTATATAACCTTTTCACTTTTAACATGCCCTCTGGCATTAAAAGGAGAAGTAAGAAATTGGCAACGCACACCTATAAACTTCCTCAGCTTTTTTCTAGTGCCGATTGAAGAGCAATAATAAAACCAAAGTTAACTCCTTCAGCTTTCAGTTTTTACAATTAGCATTGTCTTTGTTTTCATGAAACTAATGCTCATTTTCGTGATCGATAAATGGTACAAAAATTCTCTTCAAACTGAGTGGGAAAAGCCCTCCCACCTAATCATTTATGATATAATTCTTTTGCATTTGAGGATTAGTGGCATTAGTTATATGTCTGCATTTTGCAAAATAACTATCAGAAAATGTTTTTTCGTCCAAGGCCTAGAAACAAATGCTTTGATATGCTAGCTGGGGCATATAATTTGGAAGAAACCATATGTATCAATTTTAACTATTTCCATATAGCTCTACTTCCAACCCAACATATTCAATAGAACATACCACGCATTGCCTCTTCTCAGATTTAAGACAATCAACTCTCAATCGGTATAGAGACTAAATCCTACTGACGGCATCAATTGTAACGGTAAAACTGTGCAATCACCCCTTGTTTAGATTCAAGACAAAAAAGTTACCATTATTCTCTCTAAATTCATATTTAATCGATCATGCATAAGAAATTAAGAATCAGGAAAGAAATGTCTAAAACTAGCTGGGAGTTCCTGAGTCTACCAGTGGTCCACAGTCACGTACAGTTACACCCATAAAAATATGCATTGCTGACTTCTTCCAGGTACCAAATCAGCAAACATCCATCTTCAGTAGGGCTTGGTCACTAACTAACCAAAATCATGGGTAATGTCATACAGGCCAACAAATTAACAATTTCAAACTTCAGCCTGCCTTAGTTTAGCACCAAATCTTCCGGCAAAGCCAGTACCAAATCCTAAATCTCAATGATATTCTAATTCTAAAATCTCAAGGGCCATGCTTTTACACAGACAAGTAATAACAGTTGTGCATGACACAGTTTTTAGTGATTTCAAGGAAAGCAAAACTTTTTCAACATAATGCTACAAGTGCTTGCTTTTTTTTATTACTTTATCCAAAACAGCCCCAGCATTACCAGTGACAGATTCATTATGGACATACTTGAATTAAAAATGGACGAGAAACAGAACACGGAATCAAGCAAGTGCCCTCAATGCTCTTTGTGAGCCTATCGTGATAAACACCAACAAGTAATGCAAGTACTTAACAGTAAATAACTACTCAAATTCTTACCAAATAATCAAGAGGACTTAATTAATTTCATCATAATAGCATCAGCAGCATCACAGTTAAA
>JBBMKE010000009.1:18736127-18750360 GCA_037834125.1 Lippia alba | reverse complement strand
ACGTTATAGTCTTGATAAGAACATATTCTCATCTTACCGACTAGAACTTTAATGACACGTGATCTTTGATATTTTCGATATTCAAAGTATTTTCCTATGAAACACATTTCATATAAGAATACCATTACACGTCATTAATTATAAATATGTATAATACTCATAACTTGTTGTAATTTCAGTTTAATTAATCCAACAAATTGGATTTTCAGGGCATCAATCCCAACACTACTATCATCATCCATGATCACCCGCTGCACCTCTCCCATATTGTCGCACTCCTGTACCGATTGCAGGCTCCTTTCGTAATATTCCCTCGCTGAGTTTCGAAGTCTACTTGGGCTGGTTAACTCTTGATTTTCCCATATCGAATGTATATGGCCTTTGAATCTTTTCTTTTTGCATAAGGAGTGGAAATATTTTGTGTTTCTTTCCCCCTCGGCAATCCATTCACGCTGTTTTTTGCTTCCAGAAATCCTCCTCCATAGCTAGAATTCTGTTTCTTTCAGCTGAGATTCTATTCATATTCATCAAGTTTTCATCATTCGGTATGTTGTCGTATCTTGATTTCGCCTCCATGACCCTCTTCTCTATCTCTGCAACTCTATCAAAGATGTTACCAAAAGTCTCTTTATTCCACAATTTAAGATGCTTCTTAAGCCTGATCAGCTTTTGGTGCAACTTCCATATCCCACTTCCTTCTACGGGATCCTTCCAACTTCCGACCCCTGTGATATCCGGATGTCGCAACCACATATTCTGGAATCTAAAAGCCGCTGGAACTTTCTCCCTATTTTCTGAGCATGTGAAAAGCATAGGGCAATGATCTGAAGTGATTCTGGCCAGATGCTTAACCTCCATATCTGGAAAAAGGATGGTCCATTTTTCAGACACCAAGATTATGTTCAATCGTTGCCAAAGACCCCCTTCACCCAAGTAAAATCCGCGCCTTTAAAAATCGGTTCCACTAGCCCTACATCCTGTATACAATCATTAAACTCATTCATTCCTAGTCTGTTCGGAGGTCTTCTTCCTCCTTTTCTTTCTTATGCTTTCCGAATGATGTTAAAATCTCCGCCTATGAGCCAATTTTCTTGGGTAAGATCTGCTTCCCTCATGAAATTCCATATTTCTCTTCTCCTCACCGTGTCACTCTCCGCGTATATCACCGTCAGCATGATCGATTCCTCCCATCTAGAACAAGACAACTTAAGATGAAGGTATTGCCTTTTATCTTCAATGATTAAAACTTGCACATCTTTCCCGCCGATGTTCTCAATGCCGTACTAGTTACTGTCGCTGTTGTGTACGTATTATTCCCCTTCGCGACTGCTGCATAGCTCAGTTTCATCCCATCTCGCTGTGTCGTCCCGTCCGCAGTCTCCATACTGGGCCGAGCACCACCAAAACGGCGCCGATGGCGCAAACACCACTGCCACAATTCTCCATCAACGTGAAACCCTAGTCTCCAGAGAACCCTAGCCTCCTCTTTAATTTTTCGACATATTTTAAGTTAATGGATCTTTTTGACGGGAAGCAAAATGTGTTCCTTTTTCTTTTTCTTTTTTCAATTTTTCCCTCTTTCCAAATTTATGTAAATTCGTGTGTTTTATATTGAAATTTATTATTTTAAAATAATAAATGATATGTGTTAATTACATTTAACTCAAAAGTTAGATGAGGTAATACAAGCCGATAATCCACAATTTGACTTATTCTTTATCTTAATTAATATATTTTATATAAAACTTTTCTTTAATTTATGTAGATAGCAAGTGTTACCTGTGACTCAAACTCTCTAGGTTGGTTATAATTGGAAATATATCTAAATGGAGGATAATTCTGGAATAATTACAAAAATGGTACTCAAAATTTTCCGATTACAGGGAAATCCCATACCTCCCAAAACCGCTCAAAATGATGCATTTTTGGCCGGAAATCCAAAATCCGCCCGGAAAACCACTTCAATTTCATAAAAACCACTCTGATGTGTGTTTGGCTCCTACATGTCCAAAATGAGCTTGCCACATCACAAATATTTGCCAAATTGCAGCTTATTGAAAGTTTTTTATAATAATATAATATTATATATATATATATATATTAAAATTATTTTTACTTTGTCCACCCTAACCTTTGATAATTGTTACATTTTTCCCCTTTTTAACGTTTCCGACGGTATCTTTTTGGAATATTCCGTTTAGTGTTACAGATTCCCCCTTCTTTTGGCCTTTGGGGCAGATTGCCCCCTATATTTTGATTTTTAGCTACTAAACGCTCTCGTAGCGGATTTTAGCTTAGAAAATTTGAACACGCGTAGATCATTGACCCTACAATGAGTTACAAAATCCTAAAATAACTCGGACAAATCGACCCAAGCCAAGCGCCGTGATTCAAGGTTCGTGGACGCAACAACGAAACGACTTAATCTCCAATCCCTCTCAATTCTTGTTTGTACAACTCCACAACCTAACTTGTTTGTCAAAACACATCACCTAATTATATATTACGACATGTTATAGGATCTCGTCTTCATAAACAAACGGCACTAAATAATAAAGCAACAAAAAAATAATTTTATTTTTCAAACAATTACATAACAGTCAAATGTTGCTCGAATTTTCCAAGCTTCGTTTCTTGATCTCCTCGACCTAATCCAAGTATTTATGCATACATGCATCTATGTCTTTCCCCACAGAAGGAGAAGTAGTAGTTATATTATATTGTTAAAGGTTAATGAAGTATTTCCATACTCGGGTTGGGTGGTCGATTCGTCCTAGTTGTTTTAGAATTTTGTAACTCATGGTAGGACCAATGATCTACGCGTGTTCACATTTTTTTAGCTAAAATCCGCTACGAGAGCGTTTAGTCGCTAAAAATCAAAGTATATGAGGTAATCCCCGAGAGCCAAAGGAAGGGAAAATCTGTAACACCTAACCTTTCATGAACGAATATTCCAAAAAGATGCCCCGAAAACATTAAAAAGGGGGAAAATGTAATAATTATCAAAGATTAGGGGAGAAATCGCCAAAAAAAGGTTAGTGAGCAATCCACTCAAGGGCCAAAAGACGGAGGATTTATAATTAACCCTTGTACAAAACTCGGTGAAGATTGAGTATGGGGTTTGAAGTGTCGTATTTGCCAAAGCTTAAAAGCATTTCCTTGACACTTCTGAATTCTGATCTACCTAAAAAATGTAATAATTGTCAAACAATTCTACACATATCAAACTGAACCAACGAAGTAAACACAGATCTATTAGATTAATTTCTTAATGAATAGAACAATATTAATATATTATCCCCTTTGTTATGGGCCCATTCCTATCTCAACGCCGTTGGAAGGCGCGCCAAAAAATATATATACAGATATATTTAACTGCCCATTCAATCACCCAATCACCTGCCTCCACGTGGAGCTCCCACCACACCGACACGTCAGCTAACATACCGTATAAACCTTCCCCTACTCTCATCATTCATCAATGCTCAACTCAATCCGTTCCTCTTGCGTAACAAATCCTCACCTATACATACACATTACACACACTTTTGCCAAAAGCTTCTGAAATTCTACGGAAATGGAGCCATCGGGAGCGAAATTCTCTAATTTGAAAGCTGAAAAAGATGAATTTTCCAATCGCGATCGCGCCGTCGTCGCTCGGCGCTTTGAGCGGCTTTCCTTGCACCTCAACCCGCCGGCGGCGGAATTTTCCGGCGGATTGGCGGTGATTCCGTGCGCCGGACGGGCGAAGATAGATGTGAAGACGGAGGAATTGTCCAAGTACATGAGGGGGAAGTACAGGGATGTGCAGCAGGGAGTGTATGATTACTTCAATTCGAGGCCGGAGCTTCAGACGCCTCTGGAGATTTCGAAAGACGAGCATCGGGAGCTTTGTATGAGGCAGATGATGGGGCTGGTTAGGGAGGCCGGGATTAGGCCGTTTAGGTATATTGTGGAGGAGCCAGCTAGGTATTTCGCGATTCTCGAGGCGGTGGGCGGCGTCGACATGTCGTTGGGGATTAAGACCGGGGTTCAGTTCAGGTGATGATTTGGTCCTTTTTTGAGGGGGGTTTGTGTGCTGGATTTTTGTGAATGATTGTGATTGTGGTGATAGTTACTTTGCTGATTCAATTATTGGGGTTGAGTTTAGGGCTGGACTTGCGTGCTTTATTCGTATTGGTTTATGTGGTTTTTGATAGGAATGTTCGGGAGTAATTAGCTTTGTTGCATGATAGACTTTGATGGCGAATTTTGAATTTGGAAAGAGCACTTAATTTGCCGATTGTATTGAATGATACATACATTTTTGTTGCTGCCTTGGATGCATACTGGGCATCTAAAACAGTTGATGATTTACAGTGACTGTGTGATCTAGGTTGACATGTATGGGGTTTTTATCTGTTTAAAGCAACTATAGACTTCGCTAATACCCGTTAAACAAAATTTCACTTTCTGCAAGGCCCCCTTTATTGGGTAACTATCTAAATGGTTGTATCATCTGCTCAAGGACCTTTTTCTGTTTTTCCCTGAAATTTGATATATTGGAAAGGAGGATTTAAGATCCCAGTAGTTTTTATACAAGGATATACACTTGCATGATTTTAGATGCCACTTTCATTTCACGTCTATACATTGGTCACGTATATTCCTCCTTAATTCAATCTGAATTTCACTTCAGCCTGTGGGGAGGCTCTGTGCTCAACTTGGGAACAAAGAAGCATAGAGACAAGTATTTTGAAGGTATAGACAATGTGGAGTATCCAGGATGCTTTGCAATGACAGAACTTCATCATGGTAGGTTTCTTCAGCTTTCACATCCCTCCTGAGGTCTTATGATATTGTGTATTAACTGTGGATAATATGTAAAAATTCGTATGTTCTTTGTATTGTTGAAGTTCTTGGATTGTCTTACTCGACATGTACATATTGAAGTATATAATTTCAGCTGGGTGAACTTTATGAGGTTGACATTTGACAAAAGATAGTACAAGAGCAAATGAACTAATGCTTATATAGTTCATGTAGCACTTTGGTCTTAAGGCTTGATATTGTCAGACGGAAATCTGGGAAATTTTAATGGTTTTATAAAGATTTATCTCCAAGTTCAATTTAATCACGCTTCTGGCCTAGATTCCCGTCATTTCACAAACATTACTTTGTCCTGACTTCATTATTGAATGCTCTTGAAAGGTTCAAATGTTCAAGGAATCCAGACCACTGCAACTTTCGATCTGATGAAGGACGAATTCATCATTAACACACCAAATGATGGGGCCATTAAATGGTGGATTGGAAATGCAGCTGTTCATGGCAAATTCGCAACAGTTTTTGCAAAACTATTGTTGCCCACTCATGATTCCAAAGGATTTTCCAATATGGGTGTTCATGCATTCATTGTTCCAATTAGGGATATGAAGACCCACAAAACACTACCTGGAGTTGAAATACATGATTGTGGCCATAAAGTTGGACTAAACGGAGTGGATAATGGGGCGCTGAGATTCCGTTCTGTAAGAATTCCTCGAGATAATCTCCTTAACCGTTTTGGAGATGTCTCCCGAGATGGGAAGTATACAAGCAGTTTACCCACAATCAACAAAAGATTTGCTGCGACTCTGGGTGAGCTTGTGGGAGGAAGAGTCGGTCTTGCTTATTCTTCTGTTGGCGTCCTCAAGATTGCTGTTATAATAGCTGTCAGATATTCTTTGCTGAGGCAGCAATTTGGTCCTCCAAAGCAACCCGAAATTAGCATACTTGATTACCAATCTCAGCAGCATAAGCTGATGCCAATGCTGGCTTCGACTTATGCTTTCCATTTCGCCACGTTGCATTTGGTGGATAAATATTCTGAGATGAAGAAGACACATGACGACGAGCAGTTGGTGGGCGATGTCCACGCACTTTCTGCTGGACTTAAGGCATATGTTACTTCTTATACTGCAAAGTCATTGAGCATCTGCAGAGAAGCTTGTGGAGGTCATGGATATGCTGCTGTCAACAGATTTGGCAGCTTACGGAATGATCATGACATCTTTCAGACATTTGAAGGGGATAACACTGTCCTCCTTCAGCAGGTTTGTATAGCATCATATATATGTTTATTTAAGTATGTTGCTCGTATTAGAGGGTGTTTGGATAAAGTTTATTTTGAAAGCTTTCACATGTTATAATAAGTTTTTTATCTTTAAAATAAGACGTCAAAAAGGTTGGACAGAGATGATGGAACTTAATAAGACAAAAAGATTAATAATATGGGAATGCTTTAGCATCTTAAAATAAGTTGGGATTCTCCAACTTACTTTAAAGAAGCTTATAATCTCTGAACTTTTCTCTTTGTAGAGCATGTAAGCTTTCTCACAAAAAATATTACCAAGCAATTCGCAACATCTTATGAGATATTAAATATCTTTTGAGAGGTTTCGAAAAGCTTTTAGCCTCAAGCAAACACCATCTTAGTTTCAACATAGTTGTAATAATTTCTCCTGTGATTCAGGTGGCAGGTTACCTCTTGAAACAGTACCAAGAGAAGTTTCAGGGTGGGACCCTCACAGTCACGTGGAACTATCTGAGGGAGTCCATGAACTCGTATCTTTCTCAGCCTAACCCGGTGACTGCTAGATGGGAAGGTGCAGACCATTTAAGGGACCCCAATTTCCAATTGGATGCTTTCAGGGTATGTATTCTCATCTCTATCTAGGAAAGTATTCAAAAAATTCTTTACTTATAATGATTTTTCTTGCAGTATCGTACATCCCAATTGCTTCAAAGTGTTGCTTTTCGACTGAGAAAGCACTCAAAAACACTTGGGAGCTTTGGTGCTTGGAATAGATGTTTGAATCATCTTCTGACACTTGCAGAATCACACATTGAAACCGTAATCCTAGCAAAATTCATTGATGCTGTGAAGAGGTGCTTTCCTATTTCTAAGTATACTTTTTGATTTATTGAATTATTAGCTCAAAAATCTTAAAGACTTTGTTTTGGTTCAGTTGTCCTGATCCAAGCTCAAGGGCTGCTCTGAAACTTCTGTGTGATCTTTATGCCTTGGATCGGATTTGGAATGATATTGGAACTTACCGCAATGTGGACTATGTTGCTCCGAACAAAGCCAAGGTATATTACTTCATTTATTTGCAGAATATTAGTAATGATATGATCATTGTGAAATGTGATTGTTTTTTATTTTAAAAATGGATGCATTGTGTATAAATGACTGGAAAATCTACTTCAGCATACGGTTTCTATCGTCCGTTTTAGATCATCTCCTGTGTCTTATCTAGCTTTTATTTTGTACTTCGTATAGAGTTAGGAGATTAGCACTTTTTGTTTTTATTATGTATATACTGTTTCCCTGAGAGTGTGTGCATGATATATTCTTCTTAAATCTGCAGGCGATCCACAAGTTGACAGAATACCTGTGCTTCCAAGTGAAGAATGTGGCAAAGGAACTCGTAGATGCATTTGATATTCCTGATTATGTGACGCGAGCTCCGATAGGAATGCAAGCTGCAGAAGAAGCTTACTCACAATACACTCAATTTGCTGGCTTCTAGTAAATTGCAAGATGTATTTGATCTCCAGATTAGAAGAAACACGCTCCAAACAAGGAACTGTATTTTAAACACGCTCCGAAAGAAAATGGATTTGATGATCCCCAGATTCAAAAAATAAAGGACCTCTTTCATCTCAAGAACATGTTTTTAGTTTAAAACAATAGCGAATTCACAGAATTTAAAAGTCCCTTAAAATGTTGGGAACCAAGTTGTTTAAACGCGCAAAACCAACCGACCGCCACCGTTCATTGTTGCACATTGCACAATGTCAGATAATTTACTGTATACGTATCAATTAGTTCATTACTCAAGCGAAGATCATTTTAGTTTTCATTTTATTAGAACAATCGACTCAGGTATGTTTGTGTGCTTCGATCGTTTACCACATACTCACAAAACCAGATTTAGTAGTGACCAGGAACATCCAGATAAATAGAGTGTTGCCGGTCCTGAATTCCCAGGCTCTTGCTTAGTTGTTTATGGTTCGGGTTGGGGAGATGGTTTCAGTTCAGAAGTTGAGACTCTGGTATTTGTTCATTTGCACGAGCTACATCTCAGATGGCTCTAGACAGGGAAAGAAAGCTCACAGTGCAAAATTAGTAACTACAAACGGCCTTTTCAAACTGCCATTACTGATAATCCAATGTTCACAAGATTATTATCATTCATATTAGCAACTATTCAAAGTTTCAACAACATATGAGAGACATTGCAGCCATACATCTCTGCAGCCCAAGTGTTTCCAAGTCAATCGCAAATGCCTTCTTATTTCACACAAAGCAGTCAAGCAAGCAACATACAACACATCCCAAGTTCTTGATCTATTAATAGCTTTAAAACACAACACCATGTAGAAGCAGCCACATTGAAGTGACCAATCAATTATAATAATCATCAGCTAACTCCAGTAAACAGTATTAAGAATAAAACTTATAATCCTCAAAACACAATCGCTGCAACATACAATGCATATGCAATGTATCACAGCCCTAACATTCCCAGATCCCTCAAAGCTGTTGGTCGGTTTCCTGGTACTGCTGGAGGATCTCCGGGCACTTGGCCAAGGGCGTCCTCTTGAGGAACCCCATGGCATTCGCAAAGCGAGTGTTGGAGCTCATCCCATTGTTGCGGGTAAGAATGACACGAGCACGGTCACGTCCGGCATTCGGGGCGCTGCATTCAGGGTCAGAGCTCTTCACCAGCATCACGTCGCAGCAGTCATCGCCGCGGTCACCGTGCACAACCATCTGGTAGTTCCCTGCGGAGTCGGTCACCGCCTCTTTCGTGTAGGTAAGTTTGTCCGAGTTCCTCCCTCTGCACTCCACTCTAACAACAGCCCCTGTCATTACCATTTCATTTCAGTCAGTCCAAATATCAAACAGTTGCTAAGCATTAAAAACTACACCACCACACATTCCAACAAGATGTTTTCCCAGATCTAGCGAAATGGGCACATTATGCATAAAGTAAACACAGATCTCAAGGGTGCGAGAGAGTGGGCTGAGATTTACCGGCGAGGAGTTTAGAGGCGGAGGTCTGGTAGCCGCAGCGGCAAGTGTCGCAGTAGACGGAACCCTTGAGCAGAAGAGCGTCCTTCATTATATTGGCGCTAACAATGGAGGCCACAGCACACAAAGAGAACAGTACTAGGAGGGATTTCGCCATTGTTACTCGGAAGGAAGGAAGAAAGATCGCAGCTTTGTGTAAATTCTTGATATGGGTACTGAAATGGGGGAGAAGGGGAAAGTGATTATTATATGAGTGGGGGGTGGGGTGGTGGTGTATTGTATAAGCCGTGTGCTGGCACACAGCAGATAGTCACATGGAATTTTGAAGAAAAGAGGAAAGGAAAGCGCGTGTTACGCCAATCAATCAATTACGCTTTCTTTCTTTCTCTCTCTCTCTCCCCCCATTAATTTCGGCGGGTGGGTGGGTCCCACCGCCGCTCTTACGCGGAGAAGGATTCTCAGTAATAAAAGAAGCGTAAATAACTGGCCGAAATTATGTTTTTTCTAATTGCTTTTCTATTTTGATAAAATTAAATTATGCATTATAAGTAGTCATATAATAGAGTCAAGAGATGTTAATGTTAGCTGGCAAAATTAGTGTGTTAGGTTTGTACAATGATATCGAGTTAAAATGAATTGTTATTTTGTGAAAATAAACAAACAAAAGAATATATTCTTTTTAGACAAAATCAAACTTTAGAGAAATAAATGGGGATTAGGAAAATAATAATCTTTTCACTCGCCAATTTAGGATCAATTAACCTTGATTTCGTTGCTTGAATTTCTTACACCGTATATCTAGCTAGCTATTAACCTATAGATAATAAAAGTTTAAATTTCCCTACATCATCCACCTCAAGATTAGTACAGTAGGTTAAATTACTGTTGCTCGACAAGATCATAACATATCTTAATATATATATACAAATATAAATACAATAATAACATATTTTATTTTTATAAAATTTTACCACCTAATGAATATGTAATAAAGTGTTGATACAAATATCCGGTAAGACATTTCCTTAATTAACTTCACATGACCTTGCGTTACAGCTTGGTTAGAATGACTTTCTTGTCTTTCTTTCTTTCTTCCCTTTAGATTACTTTTGTGTTTATGACGTATAGAACAAAACTGTTCCATGCAATCATCAACAATTTTAAAAATTAGAAATACTAACCCCACCCTTATATTAATAAAGTGCATGCTTTTGAGCAGAGACGTAGCCAGAATTTATAGAAATAAGGGACAAAATTAAAAATTTTAAAATAAAAGGACTAAAATTCAAAATTAAGAGGGCGAAAATTCAAAATTAATGGGACAAAACTAAATTTTTTTTTAAATATATATGAATAAATGATATTTTTCGAAATTTAGAGGGGGCGGGGGCCACCCCTCGCCCCCCATGTGGCTCCGTGCCTGCTTTTGACTTTGACGTGACGTTAAAGTCGTAAGGGATCACAAATGTAACGCCGAATGGGAATTGGAGGCTTTTCATATCCTCACCGTCTGTTCTACTTCTACAAGTCTGAAGTTAAATATAATTAATCATATAATTAAATGCTAATTGAGTAAGCTGGGTCGTCTTTCTGCGTGCAATTTGGATAACCGACCACATGCATTGCACATGACATGACGTGTGTATTTCGTGGATAATGATTGGGCCCATTTCCGGCCCACATGAAATTGTATTTCTGACACAGCTCAATCATTGAATGTTGAACATCATATATATACATCTTCATCTGTGTTTGTTAGATTATTGGGCCTGAAGTCCTCAACAATACCAACATAGTCCACTCAAATTTGGGCCTTCTCAATTAAACATAGATGTAGTCATGTAGATATATAATAACTTTTTCTTTTCACACCCCGCTTGAATCAACTCTCGTTGGCACGTAAATAATAACATTAAGGTATAGTTGCCTGTACCTCTAGGCTCTAAAGCTTGTTCCAATTTCCAAAAAGAATTTCATGGGTGAAAAAATTATGAAAATATCCCAGAGTTCCAATAAAAGTTATGAAATGATACTTAAAACTAGAGTTTTCTTTTATTTTTTTTTCTAATTCTCGATTATAATAGTCGTTATTTTCAAAACAATATTAAGCAGTAACTATTTAAGTGAAGTAGACGCAGCAACTCTAAAAAAAAAAAGTCGTCGTCGCAGCAGTAAATTTATGCAGAAGACATGTACCAATAAAGTCCCACATCAAGTATCAATGACTACATTACAACAACCCCCACACTTACACAAACCTAATACCACTGACAACTTCAGAGTTCTAACAGTTAATTTCATAAATTAATAGTCACTTTTTGGGCTTCTTGGAGGACGAAGACGTCTTCTTCCTGGGGATACACTTCCCTTTCATCCCCTTCTCTTTCTTCTTCACCTCTTCTTCCTCTCCTGCTACCACTTCCCCTAACCCTGCCTTCATGCTCCTGATCATCATAACTCACAATTCAATTTCAACCATTAATTAATCATTTCAACTCAATAATCAACAGTAATTAATTAATGTTCAAATGTTAATAGATCATCATCACTAACCTTTCTTGATTATACGAAGATGATTTCTTCAGTCCAGGTCCCCCAACACCGAATCTTTCCTCATTAGCAATGGCTTCCACGATGCTCCCACTGAAATACTCCTTTTCCTCCGTCTGCATGGCCCCAAACATCCTCGGATTCTCCGACATGTAACTGATCATCACCTGATCCTCCGACTCCGCCGCAGCCTTCCCCGCCGCCCTCGAGACCGCCTCCTTCTGGAGGCTGCCGCCGCTCCCGCTCTTCCGCGGCGGCGCCACCGGCGGCAGGCTCATCTTCCGGAACGAGGTGGAGCCGCCGCAGGCGATGAGATTGAACAGCATCGAGTTTCTGCTCAGCATTGGCTCGTTTTCCACAGGGTCGCCGTCCTCGAATCTTTTTGAAATAACGTTGCTTTTGCTGTTGTCATTGTTGTTGTTGGTGTTGTCTGTGTTTGAGTTGTCGGAGTGGGTGGAGGACGTCGCCGACGGCGGCGATGGGAACGGGTTGGTATGATGATGATCCAGAGTGAATTCAGTAATTGGGGTGTGATTATGATCATTAGTCTTCTGGTTATCTTCTTGGTGTTTGAATTCATCGATTTCGTCAGTTGAAACACCTCTGGAACAGATTGCTTTCCCTGCTGCATATTCTTCTTCCTCTTCATCCGGGTTGTACCCCGGTGATCTGCTCAGAAGTTCGTGGTGCTCCGGCAGTGGTTTTGAGGGTAAAGGTTTGCGTTTTGGGTGAAAGGTGGAGTCTTGAAATTGTTGTACATTTCCGACGCGGAGGTTGTTCAGTTTCTCTGTAATTATTAATCAAACCCAGTTTTAAATCTTGAAAACAGAGCATGATTATCTGAAAAACTTGGAGAAAAACAGATTATATTAATAGAATTACAGAATCTATACATTATACATACCAGTGCAGCCGGCGACGAGTTCTGATCCTTTGAGCACATACTCAGCTCCTTCAGAAGGAAAAATGGTGTCATTTTCGGATAAATCATTCCAGACGTAGCCATTCTTGTAGCTCCTTTTGCAAGACCATGAGTAGAGAGAAGCCATTTCTTTACCCCTCAGAACTGTCAACCTATCCAAAACATCTATAACAGAGACAAGCATGGCGTTAATGATGAAAATTATTAACTCAGAGACGTTAATTAGATGTAAGTAGATGAAGATTATAACCTTTCAAGCGGAGTTGCTGATGAGCGAGATGAGTGACCTCGATGTAATGCGGGTGCTCAAGGTGGCCATTTCTGGAGATGTAATAAACGACTTGTACTTTCTTGAATGTGGGTCGACTCATCACTCGCTTAGCCCCGTCTGGGCTCATTTCTCTGCAGGTAATGTTCATGTTCCTCCTCCCTTGATGATGATGATGAAGATGACGAACACCCTCCATTTTGTTCTTTATCCGGAGTTCAATTACTTTCTTTTCTGGAATGAGTAATGTGGATAGGGATTCAAGAAGCAAACAAGAAGATTGTTGAAGTACTGGAAACCCACGAGCAGAGAAATTAATAAGAGAAGACACAGAAGACGGATAGATATAGAAGAGATTAAGACAAGGCAAAAACCAAGTGCCTCGATCAGCGGGATCTACAGGAAATTCGTTGAATTTCTAGAGAGATGAAATGGTCTGACTTTTGGTGCTGGGGTAAAAGCAACAACAGTAAATCTTTTTGCCAGAAATTTAAGGCATTGCTTCCTGAGGTGGTGTATCTGCATAACAGATGAGATGATTAATAAATGCCGAAAAGTGTATACTTTTTTGAATATTGTCGTCAACTCTGCGCCTTTTACCTTGAGCCATTGTGTACTTTGTTGCTTTTCCATGTGGTAATACTTGCAGAGAAATATGTAGTTTTTATTCTGTTTGGTAGTCACTTAGCATTAACAATTTAACATTATGTTATTTATTGTTGTAATATTTTAATTAGTGACAAAACTTTAGGAATAGTTCGGTAAATGATATGTTTTGCCACTTCTCGGATTTTATGTCTTAAACTCTTGATCATCTCATGTCGTTTATTGATTTTAACTCAAACCTGATTCGATCAAATTGATGTAATAAGAGGATGAGTATTTCACACTTACTAAATCATTAGTGCTAACATTGTAGCCCACATTTTTGTTCGTAATGCGGCTTATACCTGTGTTGGTTATTTATATTTCCCTTCTTTTGTTTCGGATGCTGTTATTTATGATTCTATTTAGCTAGGCAAGTTTGGCCGCCCGTCAAAAAAAAAAAAGATAATTAGTGGAAGAAGAAGAATGACAAATTAAATTATAAATTACCATTAGATCAATCGAATCAGATCTAAATTAAAATTATCTAAATCCATAATTTGAGCATAGAGTAGTTTCAAATTCCCTAACCAATTGTTTTATGTTTTAAGGCACTTATAATTGAACAAGAGAACTGATCACTATAATGGGACAATGCGAAGTAGAAAAAATAAATTAAACGCGAAATATATTTTTATATAATAATTAAGATTAAGAGAGAGATGCATATATACGTACATATCATAAGAAATCCAACATGTACGTATTTACCCCATGTAGTACTAATTTTTGAATTTTCAAATTTGCTCATCATAACATTACACTATTTATTTTGGTCTTAAACTAT
>JBBMKE010000009.1:18688392-18717299 GCA_037834125.1 Lippia alba | reverse complement strand
ACCGCTCTGACGTCTCAACTTGTGATCTTATCATTTGGTGCTTTCATTGAGAGAAAATACCATGGCCGAAACCGTGACTAATACCAAATTCGAGGAATTCCAGAAACAAACTGTAGATACGAAGAAGGAGCTGCAGCAACAGATGGATGTGAACATGATGACGGTTTAGTCATTAACTCAAGAGACGAATCTGAGTGCACTTGTGGCGCGAACGGAAAAACCGCCACCACCGACCACCGCGATTCAGCCGCGACGCTAGAGGCGTTGCCAAACCCTAGTTACAATCCGTTGAATAAGTTAAGGCTGGATTGCCCAAGTGCGATGGAACGGACCCTTTGGGATGCCTGTTTCATGCGCAAGAGTATTTTTCGTTTTATGGGATTGCGGAGGAATCACGCCTAGCAACTGTGGGATTGATGATGAAAGGGTCGGCGCTGGATTGGTTCCGGTGGCGCCAACGCTGTAATTTGTTGGAGTCCTGGCAGGACTTCATGGAGAAATTTAAATTAAGGTTCGACCCCTTGAACTACGTTGATTATTTCGGAATGTTGGCGACGGTGCAATAGACAGGTTCCGCTGTCAAATACCAATCAGCCTTTGAAAATATTTTGGTGAAAGTGACTGATGTTTCGGAAACAAACTTGCATTCGCTATTTCATGCAAGATTAAAACCCCATCTGCAGCATGAAATTCTGTTGATGAAACCGTCATCGCTGTCATCTTCGTTTGCGTTAGCCAGGGAATTAGAGGCTAAGCATCGAGCCTGGAATACTAGTGGGGGCCCTCAGTCATCGGGAGGATCTTTTGTCTGGCCAGAACTGGAGCTTCGACGCCGGCGGTGACTTCTGCGCCGGTTCGCACGCCACCTTTGCTACCCACGCCTTCAGGAAAACCAAGTCCTACGGCTGCATCGTCACAACCCCCAATTCAAAAACTGAAATATGAGGAGAGGAAGGCTCGGGAGAAGTAGGGGTTATGTTAACTGCGATGCAAAGTGGGAATGTAGTCATCGCTACGGTCGTTATTTGCTATTAATGGGTGATGATGAAGATGAGGAGTTTGAGGACGAGACGGAGAAAGTGGAGGAAGTCGTTACCGTTGATGTATCAACTCTCCACAATTTGGCGGCGGGCCAATCACCGCGTTCGTTATGACTATTCGAAATGATGGGCAAGGTTGTGGTGAGCGTATTAATAGATGGAGGAAGCACTCACAATTTTATACACCCGATTGTCGTGGGGAAGTTAAAATTGCCTGTGAACTCGGTTCCTCCCTTTCGAGTTTTCATGGGAAATGGGGCATACTTAGTGTGTAGACAACAATGTGTTGGGGTGCCATTACTGATGCAGGGAACGTCATTTACTTTGGATGTGTTTGTGCTTCCGATTCATAGATCCCATATGGTGTTGGGCGTGGAATGGTTAAGATTGTTGGGTAAGGTATCCCATGACCATGTAAATCTTACCATGGAATTTGCTTGGGGTGACAGGATGGTGTTCTTACAGGACGGCCCGGATATGCCGAAGGAGATTACATTGACTCACCTGTGTGTGCTACATGCGACTTTTGAGGTGGCGGATTGTTATGAATTAATGGTGGAAGACTCCACCAGTTGTGACCGAGAAGAGTGGGGTCACGAAGGAGGTTGTGCCGGAGATAGATGAAGTTTTGAGGAGATTTGAAACTGTTTTTTAGGCACCGACGGGGTTACCTCCTTCAAGATGGAGTGATCGTCGCATCCGATTACTCCCGGGTACAACACCCGTGAATGTTCGGCCATACCGCTGCCCTCATTTTCAAACATCAGAAATTGAGTGATTGGTGAAGGAGATGCTCGAACAAGGAATCATATGACCGAGCAGGAGTCCGTTTTCGTCGGTCTGTACTGTTAGTGAAACTTATCGCTTTTGTGTAGACTATCGGGCCTTGAATGCCGTCACTATACCGGATCATTTCCCGATTCCAACAGCTGACGAATTGTTTGATGAGTTGGGGTTGGCTCGCAACTTCACTAAGCTGGATTTGCGGTCGAGTTATCATCAAATACGCATGCACGACCGGGATATTTATAAAACAACGTTCAAAACTCATGAGGGTCACTACGAGTTCAGGGTCATGCCATTCGATCTTACGAATGCACCTTCCACCTTCCAAGCCTGCATGAACCGACTGTTCTCCGCATATCTTCGTAAGTTCATTATAGTTTTCTTTGATGATATTCTGATATATAGCCCGTCGTTGCCTGATCATGTGTTGCAGTTGGAGGTGGTTTTGTCGTTGTTGCGTGCTAATGACTTATTTGTTAAGTTGTCCAAATGTTGTTTTGCTAAAACTTCTATAGATTATTTGGGGCACATTATTAGTGCGGGGTCTCTTAAGGTGGATGAATTGAAGATTGAAGCTATGGCAAATTGGCCAACGCCTAAAACAGTCAAATGGTTATGGGACTTTCTTAGTTTGATGGGGTATTACCATCGGTTCATTTGCAAATATTCACACCTAGCCACACTATTGACTGATTTCTTGAAGAATGAAGGTTTTGTGTGGACGGAAGCAGCTTCACAGGCCTTTACAAGCTTGAAAATAGCCATGTGTTTGGCTCCAATCCTAAGGTTGCTGGATTTTGGGCAGCCCTTTGTGGTCGAAACCGATGCGTCGGGGGTTGGCATTGGCGCGATTTTGTTACAAAATGAGCAGCCGGGGGCCTATTTTAGCAAGAAAATGGGTCCAAGGCGTTTGGCGGCGTCTACATATCATAAGGAATTGTATGCTATTGTCGAAGCAGTACATAAATGGTGGCAGTATTTGTTGGGGCGTGAGTTTGTGATACGCACTGATCAGCGTAGTTTACGCGAGTTGCTACAACAGGTTATTCAAACCCCGGATCAACAGTTTTATGTGAGGAAATTGTTGGGGTTTCGGTTTCGTATAGAGTACAAACTGGGAGTGTCGAATGTAACGGCCAACGCTTTGTCACGCCGCGAGGAGGATCCCTTAGTGGGTCAATGTTTTACGTTGGTATCACATTCGATGCCAGCTATAGTGGATGACATTAGAGCTGAAAATAAAACTGCAAAAGACCTACTGAAATTGCATGAAGAGAATTTGAAGGGGACTTTAGCTGCGTCTTTCCAGGTGCGTGATGGCATGCTCTTATATGGTCATCGATTTGTGATTGGCAGGGATTCAGTTATTAGGGAGAAGCTGTTACGCTAGTACCATGAATCGGCAGCCGGTGGGCATGCAGGTGTGCTGAGGACTTTTTGACATCTCGCGGACGTGTTTTATTGGCCAAACATGAAGGCGGATGTTAGGCAATATGTGGCTAAGTGTGTTACTTGCCAAATCACCAAGTTTTCGACTTTACCACCTTCGGGATTATTGCAACCGTTGGGGATACTGGGGCGAGTTTGGGAAGATATGAGTATGGACTTCATCACGGGACTTCCGTTATCCCGGGGTTTTTCGGTTATCATGGTGGTGGACCGACTCACCAAATATGCTCGTTTTGGTCTTCTTCCAGCTGATTTCGATGCTCACAGGGCGGCACATGTATGTACTGAGATTGTGATTAAATTGCATGGAATACCATCTTCTATTGTGTCGGATCGTGATCCGATTTTCATTAGCAAGTTTTGGAAGGCACTACATTAAAACTTAGCTCGGCGTTTCATCCTCAGAGGGATGGTCAGACGGAGGTGATGAATAGTGTCTTGGAGCAATATTTGAGGTTATTTTCCATGAAAAACCAACTCGTTGGACAGTGATGTTACCATGGGCTGAATACTCTTTAAACACCAACTTTAACTCAAGCATTGGGATGTCGCCTTTTCAGGCGGTCTATGGTCGTTCCCTCCGGATCTATTACCATATAGGTGCGGTGAATGTATGTTGCAGGCGGTGGATGAGGTTCTCGCTGATCCCGACGAATTGTTGAAGCAGCTAAAGGAGAACTTAGTGGCGGCAAGAGTAAGAATGAAGAATTTGGTGGATGCAAAAAGGCGGGATGTTACATTTGAAGTGGGGGAATGGGTGCTTCTGAAATTGCAGCCTTATCGGCAAGTATCGGTGGCGAGACACAGGTCACAGAAATTATCCCATCGCTATTTTAGGCCCTATGAAATTTTGGAGAGATTGGGTCCGGTGGCCTATAGGTTGCACCTACCTGAGTCGTCAAGGATACACCCGGTGTTTCATGTGTCACTCTTGCGAAAATTTAAGAGTGATGGTTCTGAAATGATTGCTGTGACCTTACCGGACGATTTGCTAAGTGGAAGGGTTCCGGCTAAGCCAATTCGGGTTCATGAAGTTCGTAATATGTTGCGAGAGGGGCAGATGGAAGAGCAATGGTTGGTGGAATGGTCCGATGGGTCTTTGGATGACGTTACTTGGGAACCGGCGCAGCGTATTCGACGAGAGTTTCCTACTTTGAACCTTGCGGACAAGGATCGTGTTTATGGGGAGGGGAGTGATATGATCATGAAGGAGCAGGTTGGCGTTGCTGCTGTGGAGAATGGTTTGGTAAACGTTGAGAAGGAAGAAGATGATCCTGGAGAGGTTTGAGAAGATGCAGGCGTTGATCAAGGGTCAGTAATGAGGCGTGGTGCAAGAAGACGCAGCAAGCCTGCATGGCATGGTGATTACTTGATTAAGCATAATTAAGAGATGGGGCTCTTTTGTTGTTTCAGTAATATTTATTTTATGACTTAATTAATTGTCTTTTTGCTTAGGTTATCCTGGTTTATGGGTATCACACTTTATTATTGTTGGAACTCTTCTTTTTGGCGGATTATACAGAATTAATCAATTTTCCTTGCAACCCTAGAATTCTATTCTCTCCCTTTATCCCTCTTTTCTCCCGCCGGCGGGTCTTGCTGGAACTACGAGCCCGAGACCGCTCTGACGTCTCAACTTGTGATCTTATCAAAATAAGTAACCAATTCATTTAAGGAAACATATGTAGTCCACACGCTCACGTCTTTGGATTTAGGTAATTTTCCCAATTCCCATTTCATCACAAATCACAATTGCTTAGCTTCCCTTTAAAGAAAATGGGCTCTAGTCGGATATCAACCCCATTAAGTTAATGGGATTAAATGATTTTATCGTTTTTTTTTTCTTTTTCCTTCGCCGCTAAAAGAAAAACTTTGGCCCAATTTCCTTCTTTGTACTCCCTTGGCGCAATTGCATTCCAAGCCAAATTCTGCTCTTCAGTTCCCACGGCTATGCAGAATGCTATTGCATTAGGAGTCTAGTTTTCCTTTTCTTTCATTTTCTTCATTTTTTTTTTCAAAAAAAGGAATTTCAACGTGATTGAAAGAGTTGGAGTCGGACTCTAACAAACTAGACTCCACCAAAAACAATGCAATATGGTTTGCAGGACAAGGACTGGTGCCTATAAAATAACCTATTTGGCGTCGCTCAGAAACCAATTTCGGCTACTAATTGCAGTGGGTTATATCTTTATCAAAGCGTAATTCGCCTGCTTCTTCTGCGCGATTCATCTGCTTCATGGTCGGGTTCAATTTTCGTGCCTGCTTCTTCTACGTAATTCATCTGCTCCATCGTTGGGTTCAATCTTCGTGCAACATATATTATATCTCTTCTGTTTGGATTCTCGCTCGCAATGTGTTTGATGAATTTTCTCAGAGAAACTACTTGAAGAACAGTTCCTTCTCATAAAGACATCATCAAAATAAGTACTAATTCGCCACAGGTTGATCATGCCACTGCTTTCTTTTCTACCCAACATCTACACACTCAGAAATTGGAATTACATCGGCAGGCTTTGAATTTTTCTTTCTTGGTATCCCTTTTATGTTTTCACGTAGCTTCATGTTGATTTTATTATACATAACAAAGCTTGGAATTTGGAAAACACACGCCGGTTGCAGTCCTCCTTTCCCAAGGATTTAATTTCTTTGCATTTTTTTTGGGTCATTATGAATTTCATATCCTTCCGTTTTTGTTTTGCAAATCCATCTAACCACTTTGATGATTTCTTTTCTTTTCAGGCAACGAAACAACAACCCAAAATTTCGGCAGCCTCATGGTTTGGTGGAAATTAGCTAAAGTTTCAGAACTTCTTCCATCATGCTGCTGCTTTATGTCTATATATGCATGATCAAGTACTATACTTTTGCAAATCAAAGATAACGGGCTTCTTGGAATTTTTTATGACAACTGACTTCATGGAATCACAAGCGTGGAATCACAGCCTCGGCTTCTCGGAATCTCCCCCGGCATTGGAAATCTTGGTGATGCATTCTTCTACAACAGCTTCTCAGGTGGTGGTGGAAACCTTGAAGATGCCATATCTGGAAAAAGGCTTCGCCGACGTTGGCGGAATGGTGGCGATGGAGTTTGACGAGAACCGATTGGCTGCCTCTTGCCTATTGCGGATAATTTCAGCGACTCAATACACAAAACTTTCACCCAATAGTCTCCGTTGTCTCCAATCAATTGGCACCCTGCCGGAGCTCCGGTCGATTAGAACACCATGAAGACTTCGCCGATGTTTTTCTGGAGTAGTCATTCACCGTGAAGACTTCGCCAATGTTTTTCTGGAGTAGTCATTCACCGATGCTTTCCTGGAATTGTCTCAACTTTTCACCTCTACAATTCTTGAGAAAACAAAGGGGATTGCAAGGATAAGATGGCAGAGCATTATCCTTTTTGGAACCTTGGAACGATGCAAGCTTCTCAGAATCACAGGAGCGTAGCTATCACAGGAGTGCTTCTTGAGATCACAAGTGTGGCAATGGCGGGTGATTCTCAGAATCACAGGCGTGGCCCATTTCCAATCATCCCGCGTATGTGTATGTCTTTGAGAAAGAAGAGTTGCCCATGAATTATAATTTATTTGAAATAGAATGATGGCTCTGTTGCGTGAGGTTGAGATAAATAATAATATTGCTACGAGATGTAGTCAATTACGTAAGTCAATTACGTACGTCTGGGTGTATCCTTTTGCTACGAGATGCGCCTTGTATCTCTCTATGGTCCCATCTCTTTGGGCTTGATGGTAAACACCCACTTGCACCCCACTGGTCTTACGCCTCAAGGTAATTCACACTTTTCTCATGTTTCGTTCTTAACCAGGGCATTCATCTTCACTTCCATAGCCTCCTTCTATTCCTCAATCTGTACAGCTTCCTGAACCGTTCTCGGGATCTGTTCCTTATAGAGATTTTCCACAAAGGCCTTAGCCCTATCAAACATGCCCCCTGATCATATTTCCCACGGGATATCTAGAAGCCCAACGATCTCTGGTTCGTTGAATATCGGTTCGGAGGAACCCCTCTGGTACACCTCTGAGGTAAGCTGTACTTGTTACTCTCTGTATCATATGAGACATGGTTAACTGAATCTAGAACGAGATTAATTTCACGAACATATAAGGAAGGAACCGAATTAATTACCTCGATTTGGACATCATGCGGATGAGGATGATTGGAGGTGGTACTGAGCTTGGTGTTGCTTTGATCGAGACGGACGAAGAGAGAAGACTAGTGTCACTAGAAGGGGAAAAACCAATATCTTCAGAGTCATTGAGCCAACATAGAGAGTCACTCGGATACTCTCCCTGAGAGCTATATTGGGTCTGGAAATAGTATTCTATTTCCACGAACTCACAATCCATGGTAACATGTAGGGCTGTAAATGGATATTCGAAAATTCGATATCCGTCCGCATTCGAATCCGTTCAGAGAGGATATTATTCGAATTCGCTTAAAGAGGATATTATCCGTATCCAATTATGGACATCCGAATAATAAATGGATAAGGATATGGTAATCACACATCCGATCCGTTTAACGTCCGATCCGTATAAATATCCGTTAATATATTCGTTATCCGATTTATCCGTGATCTGTATCCGATATAACATATTATATTAAAAATATATATGGATATTTAGTTTTTTTTTCTTAATATACATACACATATGTTTGTATACATGTATATTATATGGGACAATTTGAAATAACTCCCCATCAGTTTGGAATATTTTTATTTTACTCCCCATAAAATTATACAACATAATAGGATATAAATACGGCATTAGAACATTTTAGTACTACATTTTGTGAAAATTATACAACATATTTTGAGAGGTATTTTATGTACAACATATTGTGAAAATTATATGACATTTTGCCAAGGTGGGGAGTTAAGTAAAAATATGATGTCCAACTGGGAATTTATCCTACATTACTCGATATTATATTACTATTCTTCTCTATTTGATAAAATAATATAAGTTATATATAGTATGTTATTGATCAAATTATTATATTTCAAATTAACTATATAGAAAAATTTATAATCGATCATACTGCATTTCTATATTCATTAAGGTAAAATAAAAATGATATATATAGTGAGAAACATAGTTATTATTTCTCCTCTATCTAAAATACATACATCTAACTTTATATAATTATTAAATAATTTATGTCATAAATAAATAATTAAAAATTCGTTTAAAATCTGATATCCTTCCGAATCCGCCTTATATCCGTGTAAAGAGGATATTATCCGAATCCGCTTGAAGAGGATATTATTCGAATCCGTCTGATTCATAAACGGATAAAGATATAATAATCATACATCCGATCCGTTTAACATCCATTTACACCTCTACTTGTAGTTATTATTACCATTTACCTAAAAAAACAGCTTTTAGTAGATTCTTTTGGATTAACAATGTGAAATATCTCCGAGATTACTATAATGCCAAAAAACCGAAGACAAAAGTAGAGCAACATATACTGGGAAGGAAACAAATAATTTTACTATAATTAGAAAGTGATCACATGGATGAATTCAATGACTCTGACACTGCATAGGGCATACCATTTCTAAAATATCTTGACAACTGGACCCAATTTCATGCCTTCTTTTTTAAATTATAATATTAATTTAGTTAAAAGTTTGAAATATGTATTAATTATTTATATTTATAGTCCAAAATTTAATTTATTTTGAACCTAACTCAACATCCAACTTTAGAAAAAAAAATCTTACGGTCTATATACTTTGATCGGGGTGATTAAACAAATTGTGGGAAGCATTACTCACAAATGAACGGGGACAAAATCATAAATTGTTAAAAATCGAACACAAAAATAAAAGACTCGTAAAAATGCTCAAAATATTTTGCACTACGTGACATAATAGATCTTTCAACCACACATGATACATCAATTTCATACGACAATTCACACTACATATACATTTCATATGACAGTTCAACACCAACAAGTGATGTATTTTGCAGTAATTCGACGTTCTGATATTTCATATTTGAATTTTTAAAGACACAACTTGATAGAATGGGGCGATGTAATGGGATATAGAACTAATATAGGACAAAAGGATTATGACAATTCATAACATGCAGATTAGAAAATCACTAAAAAAAATCAGTCTTCCTCAAGAAAGGTGCTCTGATTCTTTGAAAGGGCTCTTCAAATAATATTCTTCACCACAAGATGAACACGTCGAAGATGCAACATTTGCTTCAAGAAAGACCAAGTGTTTCTCTCCCATATTTGGATTCTACGCGACGTCCTATGAATGAACAAAAGAGCCGACCTCTTTTGCTCCGCAATTCACGTAGAATAGTAACCATAGAATACGAGCCTAATTGAAATGTTTCTTGGCCTTGACAAAAGGTACTCCAAAGACAAATCGAACTCCCCAGCCCCTCGAACGAAGCAACCCAACCAAGGCTCTTTCTTCCCTACTCTATCTGGATTCTATGCATGCCACTTCCTATACATAAACGAAATAACTAAACCGTAATGAGTTTAGCCAACTTCTCAGTCTTCGAATCACTATTCATGCCACAATACTCCTTATTCGACTAGATTTTTCTCGAAGGACAACAGGGATCCTTCAATGGCTTTGTGACAATTTTAATCCTCATTTTCCTAATCGAACTTATTTTTTTGGTCCAAACTAGGGCATCCCAGCTAAAATGTCTAATTGCCTCAATGAATCATAGACACTTTTTAAAGTGGAACATTTGACCAGAAAATTTTAAACTTAATCGAATTTATGGCCCCCGTCGTGGTGGCGCGAAAAAGGTTGGGAGACAGTTGAGGATCAGAGAATCTTGGTCCTTTTTGCTCCCACTTGTGACCTCCCTCTGCTAAAGTAAGACATACGTTGAATGGGGACTATATATATTCTCTTCATTGCAATCCAGGACCTACAAATTGATCATATTTTGCGGATCAAATAAAGATGTTGGTGTCCATAGAATGAATATCTCCACCCAAAATCTTGTTGTTTCTTTAATTTATTCCCGAGTATAGTATTCCTCCTTTTGATCTATTTATTTGTTCATACCTATGCAGGGACGTAGCCAGGATTTACGGAGAGGGGGGGCGAAACTAAAATTTTTAAAATAAAAGGACTAAAATTTAAAATTAAAGGAGGCGAAAATTCAAAATTAAGGGAGCAAAACTAATTTTTTTTTAAAATATCTAAGGGGTAAACGAGATTTTTCAAAATTTAGGGGGGGCGAGGGCCAACCCCCCCTTGGCTCCGTCCCTGTACCTATGGAATTGAGAACGTTCCAATTCTAATTTTCGAATATAAAAAGTAAATTGGGATTGAAGTCCCCTTGCACAAAACCACATTCCCGGAGATGCACCAATTGATGGTTTTACCGAAGCAAATCTAGATAATTAGAGTTCACTCTCATTGATATATCACTTGCACTTGGGCAACAGATAATATAACTTAATGGACAATTTACTTAAATAAAAGACTCCTATTTCCTTATACAGTCTTGGGTTGTCCCGTCCAAAGCTTTCTAATGATTCCGATCAAAGAACACGATATTCAGAAAATATATAACCTCTCTTGTTCGAATGTGAAATCGTTAATCGGCGGGATCCTAATTTAAATAATTTCAATAAGAAACATCGACGGAACAAGAATGAGAACCGCATCGTCACCAAGAACATTCTATAAAGCAGAGAAGGAAGAACACAGAGAGATGGAGAGACTGTTATTTACTAAAGAAATATCAGTATTATTATTGAAGGACCAAATACAGTTGCGGTTCATCAAATACCCCATGGCATCACCAACAGGGTACAAAATAAATCTCAACCCACCCCCAAAAGACAAATAAAAACCAAGAAAATTAACCCAAGAACAACTTAAAGCATAAAGTAAAAGCAAAGCAATCACCACACCATAACAACCCTCAACTATCAGAAACAGTCTATTTTTCTTTTCAGCTTAGAAACCATGAATCTTGATTTGATCCTTCTTGACGATGTCGGCACTGGTCAAGAACTGAGAAACCTTCTTCCGCTGATCGCCTTGCAGCTGAATGACCTTTCCCAGTTCTTTGTCCTGAACAACATTACCGTTGCAGCAGAATTCCTTTTTGAGATCCTTGAGGATCTTCTCGTAGCTGAATTCCTTCCTAAGCCCCTGCACAGTCGTCAAGCTTTTCTTTCCATTCCTCTGCTGTATGCGTATATGAACATACTCTTTGGCTCCAGGGGCACCGGAGTCCTTAGCCTCAGCAAATGGATCGAAAGCAGCTGGAATCTGGACGTCGTCTTGCTGAACCATGAAAATTGTTCGATGAGAACTTGGATCACGAGTTTCAAACTATGCTTGTTTTAACGAATGCAACAAAACCTGCATAAGATGCAAATCAAAACATTAAGATCAGAGAAAAGGAAAGGAACTTTGTAATAAACAGGACAAACTCTACTTGGATAGAACAGGGTAATTCGGATTTTTGAAGAAGACATAGTAGCTAGGGTTTCATAATAAGCATCTATTACTATTTACCCTGCCTAACAACAAATACCAAAATCCCACCAACAATCAAGGTCTCACGAATCAAGACAAAAATCAACGATTCCTCATCAATTCATCATATCCCATCCCAAAAACTTATCAGCCTCAAGATCAAACTACGACCGGAAGGAAAAACCATTAACTTGGCCACAAGAACAAAAGAAACTAACATATTTCCCAAATCATAACCTACGAACCAGGTTATGACAATCACACCTTGATCACATTAAGATCAAAAAAAGAAACTAGCTCAAATTAGAACCTTGATCACATATGATCAAGAGAACTCATCAAAAAAGGAATTAACATATACCCCAAATCAGAACCTTGACAAACCCAACTCCAGATAATAAATATCAAACCTTTATCACATATAATCAAAACAGCTTGTCAAAAAAGAAACTAACATACACCCCAACTCAGAACCCACGAATCAAGACAAACCCAACTCTAGATGACAAAAACCAAACCTTGATCATGATCAAACCAGAAAACACCATCATGATCACATGAAAGGAAAGAACTCCAACTACCACCCCAATTCAATCATACCCAATAAACCAAACAACTTAAAAATCTTTAAACTTCACGAGAGGATGAGACCAAAACATACCTTGCAGAAGTTTCTTTCCAATAATCACAATGCTAGAATGCGAAGAAACATGCTAGCGAGAGTCGGTATTTATAGGAGAAAAGGAGAGGCGGTTGTCTACGTTTCATGGTTAGAGATTAACCACGGTTAATGTGAGCCTTTCAATCTGAGCCGATAAAGCAGGGGAGGATGAACGGCCAGGATGATCAGGTACGCGTAGATTAAACGCGTTAGGACAGAAGTGGGTATATATTCGGAGTGGGACCATGTTTCTGTGGTTTGAGAAACATCCAGATGGATCACGAACTCATTCTAATGTTTGGTTATTCAATTGTTTGGTGAAATAATCTATTGATTTGATATTATATTAATTTTGGAAATTCTTGGTAATCTAGAATTTTAGTTCTTTTAGTTCAACCAATCAAATCGATAAAATATTAGTGAGATAATTCTTTTAGGAAATTTTAGTTCGATTAAATCGAACTTACTATAATCATGAAAAGTATGATACATTTATTTTTTATTTTTTTAAAATTTTTCATCAATCATAATAAAAATAAATATTCATCTCTTCGGAAATGAAATTCAAGTTAAAATTACTCATTTCGTTATGCATTGACGATCGAATTGGAGTGCAACTAGGACAGCAACAGGACAGGTTAGTACGAATTGGACAATACCTGGAGCCCGTCTCATCTTCTAGTAGTGGGAAGACTTATTTGGTAGGCCCACCCCCATTGAATCCGATATAGACCCTACAAACGCGACATCTTAAAACATTGATTTTGACAAAAATAACAATACATATAAAATTATTTCAAAAAAAAAAACAATACATATAAAATTTTATAACAAAAAAGTCTAATAATTCACTCTAACAATAATAATAAACCTGTCACATAACTTAGGTGAAATTTTATTTTTGGGTTACTGTTCATCTATGTAGTGTAGAAATGGTGTAATTTTTTTGTATAGCGCAAATCTGGGGTAAGACGATTTTGTGATAAGCGTCTTTATCAGATAAATTTGTACATTGACCGGACTTAATTCTATTGACCCAAAACCTAATAAAGACATTTTCCCAAAAAACGTATTTAAAGACGCTTTTAAGAAAAACATCTTCATAGAACATATCGTTGTAACGCAAAAAATCGCTACAAAATCTTCACTCAAAATCTTCATAAAACATATCGTTGTAACGCAAAATCACTAAAAAAAACTTAAGGATTACCTACAGAAAAATTTATAATGTTTCGATATATTTTCCGTTAATAATCCATGGAAATATTTTTAGTTTCTTTTTATTTTTCGATACATTCGTGACATTCTTCTTAGAAAACATATCATTATTATTATTATTATTATTATTATTATTATTATTATTATTATTATTATTATTTTCTTTTGCCTTTAATTTATATTATTTATATCTTCTTGATTTGATCGTCTAGAGTTCGTAAAAAATTCCAGGAGCACAACAAATCTCAAGAGTATCTTATATATAGAATCCACAACATATCAATGTATGTCTTACAACAAAAATTACAAAATACTCAACCAATATACTTATAAAGAAATAAGTACACAATATGCATTCTTATCTTAATTAATGTTTAATTTATCAAAAATAATGCATGATAAAAATAAAGTAAAATTTTTACTAAGAAATTGTGCAAAAATAATGCATAATGAAGATAAATTAAAATTTATACGGGTAATCCTTAATTTTTTTTAGTGATTTTTGTTTACAACGATATGTTTTATGAATACGTTTTTCTGAAAAGCGTCTTTAAAGACGTTTTCTGGTAAAACTTCTTAAGTCTTGGGTCAACAAAATTAAGTTAGGAGTCTTGAGTCAACAGAATTAAGTTCGGTCAACGTACAAATTCATCTGATAAAAATGCTTACCACAAAAGCGTCTTACCCCGGATTTGCGCTACACAAAAAAATCACACTATTTTTACACTACATGGATGAACAGTACACCAAAAATAAAATTTCACCATGGATGTTGTGCTCTTAAAAACCGTTGCAGAATTCATGCGATTCTATTATTGAGATCATATCATATGTTGTAATCCTAAATAAATAAATAAAAGGGTTAATTACATTTACACCCAAGAGAGTATTGAAAACTACAACTGATGACCCTCTTAGTCAAATAATTACACATTCACCCATTAAGAAGTTTGAAAATTACATTTAACACCCAACGGTCAAGATTTCCGTTAAGAATATGCCAAAATTTATAAACTGACCTATATACCCTTATTTATTATTTCTTAAAAAAATAAAAAATAAAAATCAGAATATATTTTATTTTAATGACCTATTACCTATTTGCACAAGTAATTTGAAAAAAAAAATGTATTATGGTCATCGCTATCAGCAAATCTTCAACGGGGATGCAAATTTATTGGGAACCAACAACTTCAAGTTTTCAACCTATTCAGACCACCACAGCAAGCGGATCTTGAGAGGACAAACTTCAATTTGAGAGGCTTCCCTGTTGCATATCATATCAAAGCAACGGGGATGTGTTGCACATCGAAAGGAATTAAATCACATTGGTGCGTAAAGTATAACTCTCTCGTGACGCATACTGTACGATTTATTGGACGGGGAGTCACAATATATAAATATTTTTTAGAAAATGTATCTAATTGTGCTCGAATCTGGTTAGCTGATATGGCTCGAGATTCTCCATTTAATCACTCAAGAATTTATATTATGTGGAAACTGCTTACTGGAATTTGTTCACAATCAACACACGTAAGCTAAAGGCCATAGATAAAAGGTTTTGTCTAATTTTGGCACTCCAACGTTCAAATCAGACACTCAAATGAAAAGAGAAAAACAAGTGCAGTCGAATGAACATTAATTGCTTACCAATGTGATAAATGCGGGGATACTTAAGGGTTGGAGTTTGTGCGTGACACATGTCCGCACAATAGCGGTGCATTGAATGCGTTCAGGTGGTAGTTGGGGGGCAAGAAGGATTGTTATATAAGCAGTTTCAAATTTGGTTCCCTAAGTACTCTGTACTTGCTGGGGGTTCAATCTATGAGTGTTGTACGGGAGGAGACGGTCAATCTAGCCATTTGATCGAGGCCGGAAGTGGTCTAGATGATCCTGAGGTCGAGGTTTCTTGACTTCATGAGGCCCCAAGAGTGTGCGGGTCGATCAGTGTTCATCGGTTAAGACCAATGATCGACCACTTTTGCTAGGCGAGTTAGGGATATCTAGCATGGCCGATCTCCTGGGTTAGTAACATGTCATCTGATGACATGTCAGTTCGTGATGGTAAAGTTGCCCACTTGTGCTATTGACCCAGTAGCCTTGTGGCGGCACGTTGTGCCTGGATATTATGTCGCACTCGTCAGTGTCGATTTGGTGAAATTATAAATTTTATCATTTAATTGATTTAAAATATAATTTTATCAATAAAATAATATATTTTACTTATTTATCACCTTAGAGATGTTTGAAGTAAACATATGCTCACCACTAAAACTCGAGTTTCCTTTAGTAAATGTACCAAAAAATTTACTTAGAGCCTAATAAAACTATTATACATAACATCTATATATATATAATTTATTAGATACAGATTACAGATATATGCCACGGATATTTAAATGGATCGAATGTCTTATTACCGTATCTTTATTTGTTTATAATTTGAATGATCATAATCAAATACAGATGATATTCTCTTTAAACGAATTCAAATACTTACGAATATCAAATTTTCGGATATCCATTTACAGTTTTAGGTTTTATTATCAAATTATTAGGTCTAAAATTATTCGAATTTGATATTAACAAACTGGAGATATATAAGATTCGAATCAGATTATTTGATTATTGAATCATGAATCTAAAATAATTTTTCACTTGGATCCGATCCGATCACAACCATAATTAGATTTAATAAAGAAACGAAATTCCATTGATAGTAGTGTGTATCCATGGACTTGGTTTCTTTTTTGTGATGTGTAACCCAAAATATATTTGGAGAAAAATCCTCAATTGTGGACTCAATTTTTAGTTTACTCCCCAGGTTCAAAAAAAATTTAGTTGATGACTCCCCAGATGAGAATCAAATTTTGAGTTTGCTCCCCATTTTGTGCAGCACATACGACATATTGCGATTTAAGTACGCAATATTACGATTTGAGTACGTAATTCCTAAATTTTTATACTAGTATCAAAACTCAGGAATCGCATACTCAAATCGTAATATCGCGTACTTAAATCGCAATATGTCGTATGTGTTGCACAAAATTGTGAGTAAACTCAAAATTTGATTCTCATCTGTGGAGTGAATTAATTTTTTTTTTTATCAAATTGGGGAGCAAATTAAATTTTTTTCAACTTAGGGGAGTTAAAAAGATGCCCCATCATTCAATGCCAATTGAATTATTGTTCCCCAAACAAATGTGTTCCCATCTCATATATAATAGATAAACTATAATAGATAAACATTATCTCGGATTACCATTTTCATTGCTCGAATATTTACCGAAATTTATTTCAATGTATTGTGTTGGACAATATTTACATAATTTTGTTTTAAATGTTAATGTATTTATATTTATATTTATGTTCGACCATCATAATTAGTAATTATTGGATCTTGAAAATGCAATTGGATGTAAGTTGGGTTTTTTGAACTGGAAGAAGGAACGCAGGGAGACTTTAGAAGAGGTGGAGAAGTGGGAATCGCGGTTGAAGCAGATACTGGATGCTCCGTATTCGGCGGAGTTAAGGGATGAAGAAAGTGTTCTTAAAGGAAAAATTGGGAAGTACTTGTTGGAGGAAGAGTTTCGTTGGAATCAAAGGGCTAAAGTTCAATGGCTAAGAGAGGGAGATCGGAACACCAAAATTTCCAACTGAAAGCCAAGCAGAGAGCAATAACTAACCACATTGAGGCTCTCAAAGATGATCATGGTATGGTTCATAAATCAGAGGAGGGAATCAAGAATGTGATTGAGAGCTATTTTGGGAAACTATTTGAATCTAGGGGCTTTCGTCGGAGGAAATGGAGCGGGTGCTCGGGGTGGTCCATCGCAGAATCAGTGACGAGGTGGGGCAGCGGCTGCTTGTCCCAGTAACTCGAAATGAGGTAATGATTGTTGTTATATGTATCCTTTGAAATCCCTAGGCCCGGATGGCCTTCCCCCTCTTTTTTTCCAAAGATATTGGTCTGTGGTTGGTGGAAATGTGATTAGTTGTGTTAGGGAGTTTATTGACAAGGGAAATTTTGATAGTCGCCTAAATTTCACTCATATTGTTTTGCTACCTAAGTGTAAGTCCCCTGAGTTGATCACTCAGTTTGGGATAATCAGTTTGTGTAATGTGGTGTATAAGATAGCCTCTAAAGTCCTGGCCAACCGTATAAAACCTTGCCTTGATCTTATCATTTCTCAAAGTCAATCTGCTTTCATCCCGAGTCGAATTATCAGTGATAATATCCTTGTAGCTTTCGAAATTAACCATTTTATTAAGCGCAAGATTACAGGAAAAGATGGATTCTTCAATCTGAGGCTCGATATGAGTAAGGCGTACGATCGCGTGGAATGGGGGTTCCTCGACCGGGTTATGATCAGGTTAGGTTTTCCCCGTATTTTTGTTGATCGCATTTGTCGTGTATCTCTACTGTTTCTTTCTCCTTTTTGCTCGATAGGTTGGAGTTTGGTTCGCTGGTCCCGGAGAGAGGTCTCCGTCAAGGAGATCCTCTCTCCCCTTATCTGTTTCTTTTCTGCGCAGAGGTTTTCTCATTGTTGATTCAGGATAAGGAGTCCAGGGGCATTCTGAAAGGTGTATCGATATGTCGGGGGGCGCTTAGTGTTTCTCATCTGCTCTTTGCAGATGATATTATGGTCTGCGGTAAGGCGTCGGAGGAGGCAATGGAAGGGATCAAAGAGGTGTTGGAGGTGTACGGAAGGGTGTCGGGTCAGGAGGTGAATAATGAGAGGTCTTCCATGATTTTCAGCC
Source organism: Lippia alba (assembly GCA_037834125.1). Lineage (NCBI taxonomy): Eukaryota > Viridiplantae > Streptophyta > Magnoliopsida > Lamiales > Verbenaceae > Lippia > Lippia alba. Next base: position 18,698,869 of record JBBMKE010000009.1, on the reverse strand, counting down.
CTAACATTGACATAAATAAGGGCGAGGAGTTGGCTAGAATCTTGGGGCTGCGTAGAGTTGATAGGTTGGATCAATATCTAGGACTTCCTTCATCTGTTGGTCGATCAAAGAGGGAGGTGTTCTCGGGGATTGTGGATAAATTAAGAAGAGAACGTATGGTTTTTCTGAAAAATTCCTTTCTAAGGCGGGCAAGGAGGTTCTTATTAAGTTCGTTCTTTAATTGATTCCGTCCTATACGCTTAATTGCTTCCTGCTCCCGGATGAACTATTAAAGGAGATTGATATGGCTCTAGCGCACTTTTGGTGGAGTGATAAGAATAAAAAATGCCTTCATTGGTTGAGTTGGAGGAGCTTGTGCAGTAGTAAGTATGAGGGGGGATTGGGGTTTCGGACTATGAAATTGTTTAATCTAGCAATGCTGTCCAAATAGATGTGGCGAATGGTGAATGATAAGGAGAGCTTGTTGTCGAGATTAATGAAAGCGAGATACTTTCCTAACTCCGAACCGTGGAATGCTCCTTTGGGCCGCAATCTGTCTATATCGTGGAGGAGTATTCACGAATCTCGGTATCTCATTGATAAAGGAACCAAGTGGAGGGTGAGAGATGGCAAGAGCATCAATGTTTGGTTTGACCCGTGGGTACCGGGAATCAAAGACTTTCGGCCAAGAGTTAGGGGTGATACGGAGACTTGGTCGACGAAGGTAAATGAATTGTTTAAACCTGGGCTTCTACAGTGGGACGAGTCACTGGTGCGGGCGAAATTTAGAGATGAAGATGTGGAGAAGATCCTCAGCATACCGTTGGGACATTACCAGCATCCGGACAAATTGATGTGGAATTTTAATGCTAATGGAAAGTTTACTGTAAGAAGTGCCTATAAATTGGCCATTTCAATCAGTGACAACGGTTCTGGAGAGGTGGCGGGAAACATGGAGGTGGGGCCGTGGAAGGAGGTTTGGAAGGTTAATGTAATTCCAAAAATTAAGTTGTTCTTGTGGCGTTGTGGGAAGGGAATACTACCCATAGCAGCAAATTTGAGGCATAGGAAGTGCGGTGAGGAAGATTCTTGCGCTGTTTGCGGGGCGGGAGGCGAAGACATGGCTCGTGCATTGTTTCTTTGTCCATTTGCGAGACAAGTGTGGGAAATTTCCAATTTAAGTTGACAGTTGGTACGAGCCATTGCTGAGGACTTCGGGGGAGGCTTACCGCAAGCGTTAAGTGAGCTCAGCGAGGAAGAGGGGCGTAAATTGGCGACATTAATATGGCTCATTTGGAACAACCATAATAATTGTAAGTAGGATGAGGAATGGAGGAATCCAGTGGATATTGTGGCTGCTGTGGCGAACTTTGCTGTGCCACAGTTGTCCGTGGAGGAAGAAGTTGCAGGTTTCCATAGTTCTCAGCCTGCTCTTTGATGGAGGAAGCCACCGGATCGCTGGATGAAAATTAGTTATGACGGGGCAGTCTTTAGGGAGGAGAAGGCAATCGGTGTTAGGGTTGTGGCGAGAGATTGGGAAGGAAGCTGTAAAGGTTGGAAAACGAATCGTAAATGTAACTTGACGGATTGGTGGCGGAGGCGTTGGCAGCTCTTTCGGCTGCTAAATTTGGTCGGATTTTGGGTGGCGAAGAGTGGTGTTGGAAGGTGACTGCAAGAACTTAGTCGATCGGTTACAGAGCATGGAGTCTGATTCTTCTATCGTTGGCAATATTGTAGAGGACATCAAAGCTATCTGCGCCATTTCTTTCGAGGAGTTTCGGTTCTCTGTTATTCGTCGTGGTGCTAATGAAGTAGCCCACAAACTTGCTAGTAGGCCTGGCATTGGGCGGGCAATCCCCAACCCAAACCCTAAAATTTGAATATCTAATCCAAACCCAAGCCCATATTTTTGCATTTTATCCAAACCCAAACCCAAATCCATATTTCAATTATATATGGGTTTGGGTTTGGGTTTGGGTTTTACCTTTGGATATCCAAATCTGAAAAAAAATCCAAACATAAGGCTCCAGCCTCCAGTCTCCACACGTGTACTCCCAACTACATGAGTTTGAGAATGACGTAATTAATGATGTATGCTTTCTGGCTAGGCACATGGGCCCCACTTATACTTGCCGTGATTTAGTAAAAGCGTGGAAACTGGAAAGTGGAAACTGATTGCTTGCCTCTATAATTGCACTTGCATATTATTATTATTATTATTATTATTATTATTATTATTATTATTATTGTGAAAGCCATAAAACATTATATGCATAAAAAAAGGGAAAATTTGAAGTCTTGGCATTAGTGGAGAAGTGTGTGCTTAAATTTTAGCTTTTATTTTTCATTATTTTGCTTACTTTTCTTTTTTTTTTTAATTTTAATTTCATGGATACTCATGAAAAGTGAGACTCCTATATTATTTATTTTCAATTTATTTTGTAATTGAACAAAAATAATAATAAAATATTTAATAAACTAATGTATACTGATATAAGTACGACAAAAATGAATATCAAATGAATAGAAATAGCATATGTCAAATTATTATTAGTATTATTTATTTAACAGAGGGGAAATATTTTTTCTTAACTAATCTAATTAATTAAATTTAGAATTTAAGATTAACAACTTAAGTTAATTTTGAACAAAAAAAACAACTTAAGTTAATTGTTTTACAGTATACAAATTATTTAATTGTTATTATTTTAATTTAAGTTCTCCTTTTATAAAATGAAATCAAATAACAAAATGTATAATTCAATTATTTTATAATAAAAACAAGAAATTAAAATAAATAATTACTATCAGTTTTCATATTTAAAAGTTAATCAGTTTTAATTAAAGGGAGGCTCGATGACGGGCCATAATTAAAGTGGGAGTTTGGGCCGCTGGGGCTCTGGGCCTTGGGGCATAGGGCCGACATTTAATATCCAGTGGGTTTTTCAAATTTAGGGCGGGTTTGAAAATCCACCCATAAATATTGGATTTCATTTGGGTGAACATTTATTGGGTTTCAATGTATTGGGCAAAGGTTTGGTTTGAATGTGAAACATTTGGATATTATTTGGACTTGGACTTGGGTTGGGGATTCCCCACCCATTAACAGGCCTACGTCGCAACAAATACGGTGGCTGAGCTAACATAACAGCCTTGGTTGAGGGAGGTCGCAGGGCTGCTGTTTTCGGCAACCGGAACATGTGGTTTGAAGTGGATTCCAAAATCATCTTAGATATCTTGGTTAGGGGCATCTAAGGAGATTTAGCTATATAGCAACTTATCTTTCAATTTAAGCAGCAGATGTTTGGCAAGAGTCGTTGGGGGCTAGTGGTTGATCCTATGAGTTCGTGTAGCAAGAGGGACCTGACTTTGAAGCAATGGGGTTTGGAGAGTGATTTGTTCAAGATCTACTCCGGTTTGCTTTTTATCTTTCCCCCTTTTAGTCAGCGCTTGTATTTCTCGTTTATGGGGCACCATTCTTTATCCAGTATCTTTGATCTAACTCTTGGTTGTATCAATGCTTTCTTGGCCATTGGCTATATATGAGGGAGGGCTTCGGTAATAACTCTACGACGCTTTGTCGGTTTATTTAAAAAAAAGTTAAAAATAAGATAAAATTGTACAAAAAAGAAATTTTTTTAAGAGTTTAAAATTCAAACTTAAGTCTCTCGCTTAATATAATGATTAGATAATGATAAAACTACAATGAAATTAATTTCATCAAATATAGCTGATATGGGTATCACACCCAATTGGGGCCATGCCCAATTCTATTCTTAAAACTATGGCCCAAGCCTATAGTTCAAATATCATTATAAATGGGCAAAGTTCAGTGGATCTCATTCAGCCATTGATAAGTTTTTTTTCTTTTTTTTGAAAGGGAAAGCCACGGACAGTGTGGGCACTAACAAGGGGCAATAACAGCCATCGATAAGTATCTTGGATTTAAGATTGTACACATGTGACCCCATTGATTGACCTGGCATTAGGCACTATAAATACTCCACATATCTACTAACAATCTGTCCGTGATCGATTAGGTTATAAATTTGGAAAGACATTGTTAGATCCCTCTTCAGGAAACCTTATTAGATATTACACGATATGACCCAACTCTTTCTGCATATTAATCTCATATAGGAAAATTAATTAGGCTAAATGGTCATATTTAAGTAAAATAAAGAATTAAATCTCATGTGTATTGTGAGTGAGAGTTAATTTGAGACTATAAATTCTTTATTTGTACATGTCAAGGTACATTAAAAACTTACTAACAGAGTTTGGTCCAAGCAGTAAATAAATTCATTCTTAAAAGCAAGGTCTCGGGTTCGAATCCCTGTTTGGATGTGCGTGTGTGAAAAAAAAACTTAAATTTCATTTAATTTCTCACTATTACACTGAATTTTAAATAATTTAATTTTAATGATTGAAATAATTAAAATATTTAGATAGACCGATGACATTGTGCTTACTATTATAGGATAATTATAATATATCCAGAATACTGTGCAACAGAAACTTTGAAAATTGTTACTCATATTCCATTAACCTATCAAAATGAAATGTAAGCTTTGTTGCTGCGTTTTAAAAATAAAAAATAAAATTTAACCGATCAAAAGCCTTGTTGGACTTTTGATACTTGAAACTCAATAACCCAAAAAAGTAACTAAAAAGGTTTTCTTTTTTTAAAAACACAAAGTGGAGAGAGATAAAAAGGTCAAACATAATTTTCAGTCAGCTCTCCATGAAAACTATTTGCTATGACCATAAGCTAAGTCTATGTCATAATGCAAATTAAATCTGCAAAATATGACACAATCAATATCCACATTTGTGTTTATCCTCACACCCCAGTTGAATTTCCGGGTTATAAGAATTCAGGATATATTATATATACCATTATTGCAAGCCTTTTAATTTTTAATTTTTAATTCTTGCCTTGTGTTTCCCACGCAATCTTTTTGTTTTAAAATACATGAAAGTAAAAGTTTGAGTTATGATGAAATTGTTTATTTATAGTCACATGGTAGGTTGCTCTTTCCAAGTTGTTGAAAATTAAGCCAGCCTGTGACTAAGTCTCTTTGCAGTTTTTTTTTTCTTTTTCTTTTCTTGGCAGTCGACCACGCGGTTTGACAACCACAACTACTCCCTCATTGATCCCACCATGTATGGATATTTTTTAAAATATTATTTTATTATGTCATATCGTATCGTATCGTATAATATAATACATTCATATCAAATATTTCTTACGTAAGAAATTTAAGAAAAATTAATATTAATATATGAGTATCATGTTGTATCGTATCGTGCTCATGTCGTATATGTATCCATATATACATCATAGGTCTGCTCTATATTTTATGTGAATTTCTAACCAAAACCGGGATTTATTTGGGTACCATGTGAAGTTCTTGATCATATGATATTGCTTCTGAAAGACTGGATTTTTGGAAACTCTTGTATTGACAATGAAGTATTGGGAAATTTCTACAAGAATTTTCTAATAAATTATACAGACCAAATAGTATTCCGCGTGTTCTTTTTTAAATGGTTGGGTCGCCTTCAATTTTATTTAAGATATTTAATTAAAGGATTGATATCAATTTTCCAAAATAGAATAGACCTTGTGCTTTGATTGTGTATCATAATCGAATCAGTAACATGTAAAGTTAACCCTATCGATTATAGTTGAATTACAGTAATATAGCAGGCACGACTAAAATTATTATCATTTATGGTTATACAATGTTTACTTTTGTGGAATAATAATATTACCACGTACGAGAATTGACTATGGCAATTTGCATAATCAATTTTCTCCGACTGGTAATTAAAAGGAAACGACATATCAATTCCGCAACTTGGCTGAAGAGTAAATATGTCACGTAGTCATCCAAGACAAAGATTAAGCAAATGTGATATCAGGAAAAGTCCACTAATTTCCCCTAGGTGGGCCAAGATTTGCGGGGTATTAACTATTAATATATACTAAGGAAACAGATGAGCAATTCCCTTTAGCTTGACTGTATAAAATAATATCTGAATTTTCTATTTTGACCAATCTAAGACCAATTCCCAGCTTCCCCCTTTATATATATACATAGAAAGTAGTTGAACAAAACACCAACAAAAACCTGAGTTCATAATTTGATAATTTCTGCTTTAATTTGATCACATGGCCGACTTTTCCAAGGGCGCGAGTGTCATAAACTTCTTGGCATTCTGTTTGCTCGTTTTCTGTGACGTTGGTATTCCGTTGGTCGAGGCCAGAGTTCGACACTACAAATGGGAGGTGAAGTATGAGTTCAAATCTCCTGATTGTTACAAGAAGCTGGCCATCACTATCAATGGCAGAACTCCAGGGCCCAGCATCATTGCCCGGCAGGGCGACACCATTGTCGTCGAGCTCAAGAACAGTTTGCTGACCGAAAACGTCGCAATCCACTGGCATGGAATCAGACAGGTATTCTTATAATCTATTTCTTTCCATTCATAAGTATCTGCAGGGCGTATTCGCTTTGAATATCCCGTTTCAGATTTATATTTCATCTCCTGTTTCACAGATACAGAGAAGCAAATACCAAACAAAAACTTATTTATTTTGGTTTATTGCAGATTGGTACGCCTTGGATGGATGGGACAGAAGGGGTGACCCAGTGCCCTATTCTGCCTGGTGACACTTTTGTCTACAAATTTGTAGTGGATAGAGTAAGTCAACACTTTTTTCTTTTACTTTGGTTTGTTAATTAATGAAACATCATGTTATTAAATTCTTGATATTTTTTCCTGCAGCCAGGGACCTATTTGTATCATGCACATTATGGTATGCAGAGGGAAGCTGGTTTATACGGGTCGATCCGCGTCTTGCCCCCCGACGGGCAACTGGAGCCGTTTTCGTATGACTACGACAGAAGCTTACTCCTCACTGATTGGTATCACAAGAGCACCTACGAGCAAGCTGCTGGCCTGTCTTCAATTCCCTTTGTATGGGTTGGGGAACCTCAGGTAATTTTTTCAGTAAGTTGATCATATTTATTAAAACATAGTGTTTAAAAGTCTGAAGACATTAATTTTGTTTCTTATTCTGTTTGCAGTCAATTCTGATACAAGGCAGGGGAAAATTCGATTGCAACACGCCAGGAATCGAAGCAGGGCTTTGCAATGCAACGCACCCCGAGTGCGTACCGTACTCATTGACAGTTGTACCTGGCAAGACATACCGGCTGAGGATCGGTAGCCTGACCGCGCTATCGGCCTTAAGCTTCGAAATCGAAGGCCACAACATGACGGTGGTGGAAGCTGACGGCCACTACGTCAAACCGTTTGTGGTGAAAAACCTCTTCATTTACTCCGGGGAGACGTACTCCGTCCTGATCAAAGCCGATCAAGATCCATCGAGGAACTATTGGTTAAGCGCCAAAATCGTCAGCAGGCAGAGCAACACTACAAATGGCCTAGCCATCTTGAACTACTACCCGAACCATCCTAGAAGAAGTCCCCCAACGCCTCCCCCCGTCGGCCCCAATTGGGACGACCTCGCCCCGAGGCTTTCCCAAAGCCAATCCATCAAGGCCCTGAGTGGCAACTACACTCCCCCTCCCCCTCCTACATCCGACCGCCTCATCGTGATGCTCAACACGCAAAACACTGTCGACGGCCGGCGCCGTTGGTCCGTCAACAACGTGTCGTTCAACCTCCCACACACGCCCTACTTGATCGCCTACAAGCACAATCTACCGCACGCTTTCGAGCAAAGGCCCCCGCCCGACCGGTACAACTCCGAGATGTACGACATCTTTGCCGTGCAACCGAATCCCAACGCGACGACCAGCGACGCCGCGTACCGGTTGAAGTTCAACACTACCGTGGACATCGTGCTGCAGAACGCCAACACTATGAATCGGAACAACAGCGAGACGCACCCGTGGCACCTGCACGGGCACGACTTCTGGGTGGTGGGGTACGGGACAGGGAAGTTCGACCCCGTCGAGGACCCCAAGAAGTACAACTTGGTCGACCCGATCATGAAGAATACGGTGCCCGTGCACCCGTTCGGGTGGACCGCCCTGCGATTTCGGGCCGACAACCCGGGCGTGTGGGCTTTCCATTGCCATATAGAGTCTCATTTCTATATGGGAATGGGGGTGGTTTTTGAATCAGGGGTTGATAGGGTGGGGAAACTTCCCACATCAATTATGGGTTGCGGTGATACTAAACGTTACATTAGGCCTTAGTTAAACATAGTTTCGTTGATTTTATTCATATTCTTTGTAAATTGTAACACAAACTTGAAATGTAAAGCATTTGGAGTATGTGATATATACATAATCACAGAGGCCACATATCATAGCAAAACAACTCAATAAAACATTAGTAACAATAATTCCAATAATAATGTCTTACGTTATATTATGAGCAATAATCTTACAAAAACTAAGTCCAAGACACGAAAGTCCAACAAAAGACGAGGTAAAAATAAATTTAATATTAATTCATAGTACACTTTATTATCTTTTCTGTTCAAATTCTGGACTTTCTTTACTCTTGGTACGGTCAAGAAAGCTAGCTATGTGAACTCGTAAAGGTGAAAGTAACAAGAAAGAAGGAAAAGTCTATCTCATTATCTAGAGCAATTAACATAAGGCTTATCTCCATTTCAAATTGACCTCGGCTATGGTCAAAACGTAGGATATTTTTCATACCAGGTGTCACGAACAAATTCATAATGACTTTCTATCACAAGGCGTACAGAATCAGCGACACCGGATTTGCAGAAACTACCTTAATTATTGCTCATTAACCCTTTGTCAAAGCCTTGTTTGGCACAGATTATACTTCTAAAAGTAACGTGTTATCGTGTCGTGTCTTATTGGAATTTCATATCGGAAATTGTGTGAGATGTCACGTGTTAAATTGCAAAACTGATTTGATGTCGTCGTGTCCCATGTCGTGTTATGTCGGGATCTGGTATCTTGTTCGTGCATCTCAGTTAAGCAATAATAACTTGTGAATATTGTGATATATATAGCCATGCCAAACATGGTTGTAAAGTATTGAATTGATATTTTGACTTATGGGTCTAAACATGGCAGTTGGAGATATTGCATTTTCTCTGAATTGTAATTGGGGGTTCAGAATTCAGATACTTAAAGGGCTGATAATTAATAACGATTTCTGAACACTAAAGTCTTCTGGAGATTTCACATTATCTACATTCTACAACCAGTTTTCCCAGGCCTATAAATAAGCCCTCATTCTGTGTCATCTTACTCCATATACTCATACATTTGAAACTAGAGTTGCTAATATTCAAGAGAAGTTATTATTTTTGAAATAATGGGTCGAAAAATCGACATGAAAAAGATCGAGGACTTAACAAAATGTCAAGTAACATTCTCAAAGCGTCGCAGCAGTCTGATGAAAAAGGCAAATGAGATCTCCGTCTGCTGCGACGCCGACGTTGCATTCGTCGCCTTTTCTCCTTCGGGTCGGGTTAGCAAGTTTTGCAATCAAAGGAGGTTTTATTTGTTCATATTTTTTCAGAAATCTTTTGACATATATATATACATATATATATTAAAACTTGGTTTTAAAAAGGTTTTTATATCTCTAATAATTTCAATGGCTCTCATAGGATTGAAGATGTTCTCAATCGTTACGTCAATCTACCAGCTGACAAGAGATTAAAGTGAGTCTATATATACAACATTTATATCGTAAAAAAAAAAATTTAATTAAATAACTAAAACAATAATCAGTACTAACATTTAGATTTTATCTGTGATTTTGTTCCAATTATATGACTTCGTGTACGTAATTAATCTTCTCGTGGATGGTGCGGAATAGTCATATAAATAATGTTCGGGTATGTTTTACCTTTTACGGAGTAGGATTTATTTTTGGTGGTAAATTTCGCGAAAAATAAGAAAATGAACTTATTTTTATAAGTTGATATATTGGACTTAGGGCAAAATGGAGAAGTTGCAGCAGCTTCGCCATATTAAGGGCGACAACAGCAAGCTACAGTATCTCGACAAGCAGTAAGGCTATATGCTGTGAAATAAAAAATTTCTAATAGTCATGTATTTGTCGTGTAATTGATAGAAAATTTATTATTGTTTCAATCATTATATACCAAAATATTGAATTGTTTTAGATTTTGTTCCCTAAGTGATATCATTACCATTAATTTAATTGTCAGAAAATGTTAAGCTAATATTTTGTCTATTATGAAGACAGAGAAAAAAAAAAAGTGATTATTTATGGACAAAATGTCAAGATCCTGAAAAAACATTTGTCGAATTTCCGTATCAAAAATTTAGAGCGTATGTGTCAAAATTTACTCCTCAAACTATAAAATACTCGATCTTTGTCTAATTTGATGCTATTTTGTTGTTCGATTCTAGTAAAGATTATAGTGATGATAGTCAAGTGACTAACTTGAACAATTTGTTTGTGTTACATTTCAAAATCTGGTAATTGTTCCAAACCTGAA
>JBBMKE010000009.1:18673579-18685180 GCA_037834125.1 Lippia alba | reverse complement strand
AAACTTGAACCATTCTCTACAAAGAGTGAATGCAAGAAAAGTTAGTCGTAAATATTGCTATCTAATTTTTGTTTTTACGCGGCACTGTTTGCTGGGTTTAACGCTTTTTTCGTTGTTTAGAGCACATTGCTCGGTAGTTTAACTACGTTGCGTAAGCAAACAAGTCTTCAGGTAGAGGCAAGTACCGTTGTCATTTATTTATGATAATTGTTTGATATCTATGCTCTTTTGATTGCAACTAATTCAGATTCTTGATTAGGATTTTAATCAGGTGGATCAGGTGGGGATGGAGGGTCAAGCTGAAATCCCATTTTCATCTAATTTCAATCGAAATGAGCAAGTTTCAACACTAGAAAACCCTTCCACCAGAACACAAATTCTTATGCAACTTGATCCCTGGATGAGCCCATATAGGTAAAACTTCCGACATTTTATTCTAGTTTTCTTGCCTTTTTTCACATTCTCTAATATTTTTGCCAACATTAGATACAGTTATTTAGACCCGATGAAAGTATATGAAATTACAACCGAACCCTATTGATCAATATATTACGTAGTTGAATCCTCTGTCAAATTACTAATTACTAGTCACACCCCTATGAAGGGATCATGCTAGTAAACTTCAGAGGCTCCAGGGGATCAAGATGTAATTAATAGATTGACAGGGGATGTAATTTTAAATACGGTTCTCCCAAGGGGGGCCAAGTGTAATTGACCCTAGAATATATTATGTAAACTCTGATTATGAAGTTTAGGGTATAACATACTAAAGTTTTTTGGTCCTTATTACAGTGCTAGAGTTCGTGAGAGCATATTTCAAGACCTTCTTGATCAATCCAAATACAAAACAAATGAGAATACAAGGCCTTCAAATAATACACCCAACTTTTCCATCCCAACCAATATTTGCATGTTCCCAGCTCCATATTCTCCAGCCATATTCGAGCCCGGAAATATGCTGACATTCGTCGCTCAAAACTCAACACCCCATATTTCAGTCGAGGTATGACAACTTCCCTTCATTATTTACTGTTAGCATCGTCTTAACCACTTCTCTTGTAATAATTTTCTTAGAAAGGAGATTATATTTGCAATTTGTTACCAGGAATCCTCAGTGGTGGATAAGGACATCCTCAACTTCAATGACCAAGACAACGTTAATGCATGGAATAACAACAAATTCATCAACATAGAGGGACCAGAAAGCAGCCAAATCAACATGGATGACAACATTAATGGTGATGCTACAAATGATCAAAATTGTTGCAAAATCAATTGCAATGAAATACATAATACAAGTGATCAATCCCAGGCCCCATATCAGGTCCATCCCCACAAGGAAGTTTCCCAGGAAATACTGTTTGATAATCTTGCTGAGGTAACTAAATGTCTGAAATTCGAATTAATTTATCCAAACACCAATGTCTCAACTATTCTAGAAAAGAAAATTGCATAAATTCAGGAAAAATTAAACTGAAACAAAATTTAGTTTGAATAAGTTTAAGTTCTTTTTGGATTCTCATTACATTACATTTCTTCCCTTTCCAAACATTGCAAGACATATTCAAGTATATTTTAATATGATTTTATTTTCTTATGAATATTATATATCAGGGTTCTCCTGGAGACCACAGAAATTGGAAATCTAAAATACAGACAAGTAGTTTATGGGAGTGGGAGGACTTGCTTCTCGATGAGGATTTTAGCGTACAAGATTTCCATAAAGCAATGGACTAAATGGAGATCATTCGATCGAATTTCCGATGGGTTTCCAACGGATATGTCCATCGGAATTTGACAGTTTATTTGTCTATCTTGTCTACAGTCAATCCTCAACTGTCAATGAAACTACTCAATTCTAATGAATTTATTTTGCTTAATAATTCATATGTTGATAAGGATTAACATTCTTTTCAATGAACTTCATTGCAAAGTTTTGATTATTTTTCAATAATTTTTTCTTTATATTTTGGTGTACGTGATGCAAATACTTTATAAATCACTTCAACTGATTTAATCTCATATTTTAGAGAAATCAATATTATGTTGTTTAAATTTAACTAATACATTTCTCGATGAATAATATATGCCCAGCAGCCCAGATGAAATTTATTTGCTATTTATTAAGGAAACTGGGAATTACACATACCACCCGTGAGTTAGAATCTCTCAGACATTATTAACAGCACTAAGGTCTCAACTCTCAACATTAATTTCATTTTTAATTCAAAAAAATTCACAGAGAAATTGAAATGTTACAATAACACCCCTGCAAAGAATGTATTTGTACCAAAAGTAAAATGTCAGGGCCTGGTATAATTAATATATCAGAGGGACTAATTTGTATGTTTCTCCCAAACTCAGGGGTGGTACATGTAATTTCATCTTTAAAATTTTGGTTTAAAACTTATATTGCTGCAACTTTCACAAACATAATAATGCTTCCAAAACTCTAACAACTTTTACAAACATAGTGCAAATTCAGTTCATCTTCATTACTACATGAATGATCAAAACATAATTAAGAGGAACAAACATTTAAAGTACAGTTAATTGCTCTACAAATTGAGGGGTATTTTCCAAGATTATAAGCACAATCAATAAATACATCAGCTCTCCTTGATTTGTTACATTGTTGGTAAGGCAAAGAATTGAAGAAAAGTATGGCAAAGTCCAAATTGTATACATAAACACATATTATACCATGGAAAATTATATCTTTTTTCCTATATTGTTTCGTCCAATATCAGCTCAGCTCATAATTGAAGCTTTGGTGCCAACTGTTGGTCTAGTGTGGTAAGAGCTCCTCCTATGGAACCCTCCATAACACCCTGAGGTTAAAGCACGAGCGCAATGTTTAGTCGATACTGTTTTCTATACGCATAATTCATATATTGAAAAATATTGAGAAACTTGATGAGGACCTTGGCTAAAGAACTCGAGTTCTCGGGGGCCATGAACGTGGAGAAGAGATCTTTGGAGTTGAGCAATTGTTGAAAACCATCATCATTTATATTGCTGATTTGGTATACTTCTGCACTTTGAGTATTATCGTTTCCACTCGTTTGGGACACGGAATCAAACACCGTTGGCGGCGAACGCTCTCTGATGGAATTCAGCACGAAAATTTGTTTAGATGATGTAGGAAATAAATGCAGGTTAATAGAACGATGATGATATTTATGCCAATTATGAAAAAATTTGTGCATGATGGTGTACATATATATGTTCTTTTGTACCTTATACCTGCAGCTGAAGATGAGTCTGAACCACCGTTGCCTAATTCGATTCCACGATCCTCATCGTTCTCGAGGGACGGCTGTGCCCCAAGAGGATGTGCATCAGCAATATATTGGACTACTGTGTTTATTTGCTGTTAACAAACAAATAAAGCAAAGAAGATATACTTGTGACTACAATTCCATTGAAATATCATGCGTGAAAAATGTACGTTTACCTGTATCGTTTCCTGGTAACTTGATTGTTGTTGCTCAACCTTGCTCAGCAGATTCCTCTGCCAAAACATTAAGAAGTTCTTAAGAATTCATCTAATGGAAATACTTGCTCAGAACTGGCACAAAACATAAGCATATGACTACCTTTCGTTGTGTAACACGACGCAATGCTTCCAGAAGACGTACTTCGCAAGATTCAAAATCTTCCAAAGATGTAAACTTTTCTGAGTCTGGTTCGAACACCCTGCAAGTAAAACAAGCAACACCAAATAGCCAATATTTTACTATTACAGTTTACAAGCAGTGTTGTTACTGTGTTGATATATATTTTGATCTTGATTTCATGTTGTATTTTGTTGTACCTGAGTTGTTCTTCATCTATCTCAAGCTGATGTTGCAAATCAAGAATCTGTTTCTGAATTTCCTAGGAAAAACAAAGCAATACAATGTCTCGGTACAGCTATATTTTGACAAAATGGGATTTTTGCTAAAATAATTCCAAAACTTTTGGGAAATTGTAGAATAATTGTTACCTCAATGTCAGAACCGGGAGTTGCAGGGCTGATCCAAAACAGTAAATATCAATAATCTTAAGTAAAAAAAATCACCAAATTACAAGAAAAATATGGAGAAAAAGATTGAGAAATAAAACCTTTGCATTGCAAGATCCTTCTCAGTTTTGATTTTCATTAATGTGCTTATTATTTGCTGCATCCAACGTGAAGAATGACATATAAAACTATCCCAAATTAAAACATATACATATATATTCAAATTTACAGTTACCTCTCTGTTTGGTATAATCCTGCATTTTGCATGAAAAAATCACGTTATGTTAATTATAAATGATGAATTGAAGCACAATAAAACAAGAAAGTCTAAAAATAATAAAAATAAAGGAAGAAAATTACCCTCCTCGATCGCGATCCGAGAGATTAATATAGCGGTAAATCACATCTTCAACCCTACATATGATCATCAAACCATAATAATCACAATAATACCATAAAATTCCCTAAAGTAAATTAAAAATCGTAAAAATGATCAACAATTGATTACCTTTTCCTACCGGAGAAGTGGCTGAGACGTCCGGAAGGCGAAAACATGATCAAAGCCAAATCAATGTCACACAAGACTGCAATTTCATAGGCCTTCTTAATGAGACCATATCTACGTTTGGAGAATGTAACCTGTCTGTTTGTGGTGTTCTCTATTTTCTTGATGGGAAGTTTACTTCGTCCCATTTTCGTGTTAATTGTTATCGAAAGAAAAATGTGCTACTGCTGCTGCTGCAGGAATGAATATTATTTGTTGTATGTTGATATATGATGATTAGATGAAAAATAGGGTTAATATGTATGTATGATTCTTGATTGTGTGGAGTGGAGATACGAAATGAGGTTGGCAAAGGGGACAATAGGCTGCAGAAATGGTAGATATATATACGGTTTGGTTGAACGAAAGCTGGTAGAAATAAGAGGTCATTGTTGGACAAGTTTGTTGATTCCTAACTAATTTTTCAATTCCAGCACCAAGAGTGGAAAAGTTGGTATTATGATAGTTTTATGGGACGATTTCTACTCCGCTCTTGCCATGTAATTATTCCTTATTTGACCATTTTTTTATTTCATTAAAAAAAAAAGAATTAATACTTTCGATGTATAATGCATGGATATGAAAGTGGTAGGACACATATATATACGGCACGTACGATTTTTTTTTAATTTAATATATCTAATACAACATTACATTACAAATTGATAATTTTAAACATTTTATTGCATTATGGTTTTTCACATAATAAAATCATGATAGCCTCTAAATACTTTCATATGAAATTTATTCTAGAATTATTGAAATCAGATATTACTGACATTGAGGTGATATTCACATGCATACTTTGATCATTTTATTTTACGACTGTTGAAATCAGATGATATTCACATTGAGGTTTATATACATGTTCAATTAAATAGATGGAGGTAAGTGCCACAATTACAAACAATTTGCTAATTAAATTGAAGATGATAGGCGCTACAAAAAATCATGTGGAGAGCAACTCTTGTAGATCCACGGAAGATTTATTTACGAATATTTATGTTGGACATATGCATTGGTATTCCCATTTAATTACTGGAAGATTATTGGGAATATCAAAGCGGCATATGAAAGGGTGTTTGTAAAATTAAACTTGTCCAACATTGAATTAATAAACTAGTATGATTAGCTATATAAACTAAGATATTAAGTGTGTTATTAATTCATTTAATGTGAGGTGGACTAGAGGGCTCACACGTGGTGCGGTGCACCACACCGCCCGCGCTCGGGCACAGGACGTGGGCTGGGCATAGGAGAATGCGACGTGGGCAGGGCATAGGAGAATGCGGCGTTTGATGGCTCATCGTTGCTCGGAGCCTCGCCCGAGCCCAATCTTTCTTTTTGGGCCAAAGTTGACCTAATTCAACCCAAAGTAAAGAAAGTATCCAAATACATCTGAATCCAACTCAGTCTCAAGTGTCCAGGTACATCTGAATCTGATTCAAATTTCATATTCAAATTGTGGTATGTAACAGTTAGGTAGTTGGGGTTTCAGGGGTTTAATTTCAAGTCATTATACCTTAAATAAATCCGTTCAAATTCCAAATTAATGTCTGGCCAACACTTGAAACCTTAATATAGCTCCTCCTGAATACCTAAAAAAATACACAACAAACCTCACCTGAATTCTGGCAAATTGCTATTGCATGAATTCACCAAACACAACTTAACATATATCATAAAAGTAAATCATCTGTAACCTTTAGCAAACTCAGAGAGTAGGGGGACGATTAACACTTTAAGGACATGGACTACCCTTGTCATTTTGATCCCGTTTTCATACCGATCTTTCTCAACAATTTCTTAGGTTAATTAAAAATAAATTATTAGTGAAAGTGGAACAAAATATAATAAACTTGATTCCAAATAGAAACCTTAAAATTCTCCATATCTAAAATAAATGACTCTAAAATCAGGTTCGGTTAGAATCACTTCACGCTTCTCTATATTTGTCGGGTTCCAAAAGGAAATGTACTTAATAGATAGTTTCTTTTCAACAGTTTGAAAACCGAAGTATGTTTTAAGCAATTTCACCGAAATAAAGGGGGAGTTTTACAATTTACCCAATTTATAGGGGCGAAAATGGATTTACACAATAATATACAAATGAAATGATGATTGCTTACATATCCCTCACTTCTTCCCTTGAAACATATATATTGCCCATTATCCAATGAAGCCCACAGATTGCAGATAGCATAAAACAAACTCCATCTCCATTCTCCAAATTCAAGTTGCAGAGAAACGAAAATGGCGGCAGCTTCCCAGTTAACTATTTTGGCTTCAAAGCCTCGCATCCTACAAACTTCCAAAGCCACTGCTTCATGTTCCGCCATTAATGCTACTGCTACCAGCTTCAGGAAGCAAGTAATGGGAGTTGCCGTAGGGCTTTTCGCCGCTTCGGCGGTGGCCGCCGCCGCTCCTCTGGAGGCGGACGCCACCAGAATAGAGTACTATGCCACCGTTGCCGAGCCTTCGTGTGAGCTAAAATTTGTGCGTTCGGGCCTCGGTTATTGCGATGTGATCGTTGGCGCTGGAGAAGAGGTTCCTTTCGCTCAGCTTATCAATGTGAGTTTCAAATCATTTGCTGAATTTCAGGATTGTTGAATTTGATTGAGACGGTCAATCCGTTTGATTTTCATAGTACAACGCCTGATTCAAGTCTCGCTGAAGCTCGTACATTTGAATTATGTTTTGCCAATGTCTTCATTTGGATTAGGTTTTTAATCTGTGGAAATCTGCAGCTTACGAAATGTATCCATTGAAGATCTGATTCCCGTATTTCCTGCTTTGCTTGCATACATTGCTAATGAATGGCGTGACGAATCATTAATTCATAAACATGATTGCTGTAGGATTTAGGGCATTAGTTTAGGCTTAAGCATTAGCAGACAAGAGAAATTAATTGCAACAGAGAGGGTAAAATGTTCAACCGACAAAGGACAAATCATGAATGGTAGAATGTTCCATCATCTATGTATGCTGCATAGTTAAAACTTAGAACGTAGAAGCTTAGGATAGAGTTTTGAGGAATTGTTGTGAACAACTGGATTTTCTTGACAAGGTATTTTGCTAAATGTAGGTTCATTACACTGCAAGGTTTGATGATGGGACTGTATTCGACAGCACTTATAAACGTGCCAGACCCCTAACTATGAGACTTGGAAGGGGCAAGGTAATTTAAATTGCTTACATTTTAAGCAGAAGACGATCTACATTCAGCATTTGATGATTGGTATCCTCTAAGGCTATATGTTTTCGTTACAAGTTTTCTCTCTGTCTAGGTCATTAAGGGATTGGATCAGGGCATCTTGGGTGGTGGAGGTGTACCGGCAATGCACGTTGGTAAGATGCAGTCTACTATCATGCTTCTTTATCAAATAGCAAATGTTTTGACATTCATACTCAGGTGGAAAGAGGAAGCTTCACATCCCTCCACAGTTGGCTTATGGACCTGAACCAGCAGGCTGCTTTAGAGGTGAAATCCTATCACTCCACATTCCTCATGCTTGTTTTTCCGATTTTTTTATTCTTTAGCTCCCTGCAAAGGAAATATCGCATATGAGATGCAGTTGGAGATTGATTTGTTTCAATGCAAAGACAGGTCTAATTTTAGGATAATTACACTGGCATGCCTTGAGGTTTGGTGCAATTACACAAACTTCCCTTGATCTTTGAGAAATTATGAAAACTTCCCCTATCAAAGGATTTACATTACACTGGATCATCGAATTTTGACGATGTCATCTCTAATTTGTTACTAATGCCGTATTTTGCGATTGTCACTTACTGATCAATGCTTGAATTTAAATTTATGATTATAACAGCTTGAAGTAGACATACATACCTAAGGGTATGCAAGGGGAACTTTTTTACTTTTCAGGTCTTAGGGGAAGTTTTTGTAATTGAGGCACACCTTTGGGTATGCCAGTGTAATTATCCCTTCTACTTTTGTTTCAATTCTGTAACTTCTAACATGATCGACATTCTTGGCACAGGGGACTGTAACATACCTGGAAATGCAACACTTGTGTATGATGTCAATTTCGTCGGAATCTACAGTGGGAACAGGAGTAAATAGACGGGACTTTATGGAGAAACCTATTTAGTGAGTTTCTTATTGATCTATACAAAGTTAATTTCTTTCCAATTGCAAATTGATTGCCCATCTGCAAGTTTCAAATGCGAATACTTATTGGCATTTGAGTATTTCCCAATATACATATGCAAACGTAGTTAGCATAGAAGGACTTTTGAACTACATCTCCTAATCTATTCTCAAATTCGTGTCGCATAATAAGTTAGGTATGAAATTACAGAGCATTGCAGTGCAGATTGATTTTCCTGATGTAAATAAGCAAGAACTGCTACTCATCCTCTCAGCATGAAACGTCCGGAAATCCGATTTCTTACATTGATGACGTGTATTTCGGTAAACCCCCGACTGAAACAGAAAGATCCAGCATTCATCCCAAACATATAACTAGGTTCGATATTTTGTATTCCTTCTATAAGAGAATCTAAACTCCCTTGATCTTGTATAATACTTAAGTTCCCTCAATGAACTTTTGCACTCTCAAGATTCTCTGTGGAAAGGAATGAAAAAAAAACTAAATTATACATTCTTTCAGAGGGGGGAAACACAAACTCATCTTTCTGATCACACAAAAACAAAATCATTGCAAGTACCATCTTGCATCAATTTAGTAATTTACCCAAAACTGCTATTTTACAAAAGCCCAAAAACAAAAAAAGAAAACTAATTAAAAGAAAAAGAAACAAACCAAAAACACTGGACTAAACAGAACCCTATCAACTACTACATATTATTGCCCGAAACAGGAAGTAGTACTAGGTAACAACAGCTTTACATTTATTACATAATGGAGCATGCATTTGGGTTGTCATCACTGAACATGTTGATGTAGGGGTCCTCCAATGTCGTCACAGTCCCACCACTTGTCTGTGGGTAGTGATCAACTCTCCGGACAAATCCCGGCGGTGCCTTCTTGTCGTAAGACGACGGCGCATACGGCTGCGCCACTAGGTTATACGGCACATACGGCCATATCTCCGCCTTCTTCCCCGTCGACTTGGCCTTCTTCAACACTTTGCTCTGCTCTACGTACCCCGTTACCGTCACCTTCTGCTGCTTCCTGTTTATCTCCACAGATTTAACCCCTACACACATTTTTTCACAAAAATGATTAATCTGGCATAAATATCTTCTCTGTATCGTTCCAATTTTATCGAATGTCCCCGAAAGGACGCATAAATATAGACTTAAGAAGCAGAAGAAATTAATTAACACATACCACTTAGAGAAGACAAGGCATTCCTGACTTTAAGCTCGCAGCCATCACAGTCCATTCTGACTTTGAGGTTTACTGTCTGTAATTGCTTCCTCTTTTTGTAGTGTTTGTGACCATTACTGCTCATCAGGTCAGATATGTACTCCAAGGTTCCTGATACACCCATCTTTTATACTTGCTACTTTAATTTCTTGAAAATGTTGGAAAAGATTCAGCAGGGAAATGAGAATGGCATGCAGATTAATGGAAAAAGACAGTCTCAGAACTTATATATAAATTTGAAATTTGAAAATGCTTCAAAGCTAAGAGATTTGGGAAGTTGCAAAGAAGCTTTCTTTTGAACAAAAAAGGATTCTTTTCTTGCCTCCCAACACAGGGAAAGCTTATTCTAAAGCTGTGTTCTAAACTTTATTTGAAGCAGTTCTGATGTGTTTCTGTACGCTGCCTGTCTTGTTTATATAGGCATTTTGAAACGGGTTTAAATGTTTCAAAAAAAAAAAAAAAAAGGGGTTTAAAAAGGGGGTTGAAAAGGGGCTGTTCCCAACCCACGCCACAAAGGTACAGCACTGCTAATATGGGATTAATTTCACATTAAGTATTGATTAAATTAACGGGTTTTGTACCTAATAAATATTGAGGGGGTTTTCATTAGCTTAATATGGAAGTATCCACGAATGTCGAAACCATTAGGAGTCGGGTGGAAGCCGCGGATTGTAACAAATTTATGTAATATTATATTTATTGTTTGTGCTACACCTGAATTATTGATAATTTTATAGTATTTGGACAATTCTCGTCTTATAAAACTTGTTTTTCGGTGACTTGGGTCAAATTCACATTACTTAATATGTTTTGTTTGAATCGTGTAACATTAATAATGGTAATTCAAATTTAATTCGATTAAATCAGTGTAATAAAAATATAAATCTTTTATATAATTTGTGAAGTTTAATAACAAGTATATATATATACATTTATTTTCTAATTAGTCGGTGTTTGGCTGAACTAGCTTTACTCCCCACAAGATTGGTCATATTACTCGTCTTAAATTTAATAAATAATTCAAAATATAGATTATAGTCACTGCTTATAATATTCAACAATTATCGGTAAAATAATTATCACAAGTTAATTACAAATTGCAATTCTATTTACGGAACATTCTAAAAGGGTGTTTAATTGTGGGGTAATTCTAGCTCGAGTCTGGCTAGGCCACACTGGTGTAACGAGGGGGTGAGTGTTTTGCACTTGTCGTGTGATTGGTGGAAAATTTGAGATAATGATCAATCAAATGACAAATGTAATATATTTGCTCTTTTAATTGGTTGGGTCCGGCCAAGGCTAGAATTTTCCTTAATTGTGATACAAATTTTTATCAAAGTTCTATTGTTTCGAAAATAACGAAAGACATTTTTATGGCAAGATTATGAGACCAAATATTTGTCACGATAAAGTGCTACATACGCAAAAAGTAAGACCAATAATAGAGTGAGTAGGGGCCACGTCTCACCGCCAAGTCGCCAACAATGACATTGCCTAATATAGGGTGCAGCCAACGGTTCACAAAGCTGGTTTCAAATTTCAATTCAATTTAGATCTAATTTTTTCAGATATTTATTTTTTTATATGTATGGTATCATATTTGATCGTGTTAAAATTCGGCTGTGTGCTGGACGGCAGATCAAGACTCCGAATCACCCGAGAATTTGTAACGTGGAGATGCTCTGATGCTTTCC
>JBBMKE010000009.1:18623157-18634156 GCA_037834125.1 Lippia alba | reverse complement strand
TATCTATATCTATGTTTATTCATTATTAAGGAGTTGAAAAATAGATATTGAATGCATGCACGACAATTCATGCCCTCCAAGAGAACGTCATAGCATGCGGAATGCGTCAGGCAGCGGTTTTTGGTTTCGCTGATTCTCACGGCTGTAGGTTGTTTTGTTCTGGGATTGCGAGCAGAATTTCTCAAAATCCACCCTTCAAGCATCATTCGTCTATGCTCAAGAATACACTTTGCTACCAACTCTTTTTAATTTTTTTCAAAACAAAATTTTAATGATTCAATGTTGTATGTGAGTGATTCATTCCTTGTTTATTTTCAGGGTTATTTTTGGAACTTTTTTGTCGCTTCCTATCTTGATCCTCTACTATGTTGGGTTGAATACTCTCCTTTAACCATACTGGACGAATGCACGAGAGAGTGCTTTGTATACTTTCCATTGATAATAATAGGCGAATGTACGAGAGAGATCTACATTTATTTTATATGTACGGTTTATTTTATATGTACTGATATTCAATGCACCAAGTAAGAAAGATTTATTACTCCAATCAGCATATTGAGCATCAGTTCGATTTGTATTTATTTCATATGTTCGATTTGATTTATTTTATATGTTCAAGTGTGCAATCTACTAGGTAAAAGACCCAATATATTTATATTGGGAAAAATATCATACTATATTATCTAAGCACGAATAAAGCATAAAAAAAATTAAATAAAAACTAACCTATTTGAAGGGTAGCTCACGTGAACTTTGAAGCGGGAAGAATAGAGAGAGCTCTGTGAGTTTGTGTGCAAGAATGAGAGAAATATAGCTCCTTAGGGTTTCACAGCCGTTCCTCCATTGTCAACAGCGAAGAAGAAGAAATGGCTCCGAAAGAAAGGCGCGAACAAGAAGATGAAGAAAGTTATTAAGCTGCAGTTTGGTATCGGAGGAGCTCTGCCGCCCCACAAGGATCTGCACAGGCTCGTGAAATGGCCGCATTAAT
This sequence comes from Lippia alba, assembly GCA_037834125.1. NCBI lineage: Eukaryota > Viridiplantae > Streptophyta > Magnoliopsida > Lamiales > Verbenaceae > Lippia > Lippia alba. The sequence continues at coordinate 18,633,168 of JBBMKE010000009.1, read as the reverse complement.
GCAAATTGTCAGAATTCAGAGGAAGAAGATGATACTGAAGCAGAGGCTGAAGACCAATTTTCCAAAACTTTGGACGAGAATTTAGCAACTAACCTGTTCAAGATGCTAGTTTCTCAACTATAGGCCGCCTGAGGACAAAGCTCAAAAGAAAGAGCATCTTTTGAAGCCTATTGTGGTGAAATATGGTCTCATCGAGCAGAATAATGCTCAATTGATCCAAATTGAGTTGGTTGTACACTGTATTAATGTGAAGGGGTTAGGTTGTTCACAAGAAAACTGCCTTTGTGCTTAACTTCAGTGAAAAATGAGGAGAAGATGGAATTCAGAAAACTGCCATATATATATAAATATGATGAGTTGAGGAAGAAATGGGGAGGTCATGTTATGGAGAAGGAGAGGCTTCTTGCAAAGGAAACTGCGTGCTCACAGGATGACCTAACAACTCCGTGTTACAATTTTAGTGTGATACAAGGAAATTGAATACAAGGATTTTCATATGCCTAGTTATTCCAAGATTCCAAATAGGCTTTTATCTTTTTTATATTCCTTATCTTTAGGAAAAGCAAAGTAAGATATGATGTAATAATAAGATAATAAATGGAAAATGCTATAAAAAATAAATTAGGGGTCTAGAGACGAGAGTTTGAAGAAAGAAATATAACTGAAGGCCGGGAATTAAAATGAGCTTTAATTTGTAATGACTATAAATATGTTACGTTTTGATTATTCGTTTAAGAATTATAAATTTTGATATAATTGAAAATTATGGAAAATAAGATTTCTTAAGAAATAATTTTTAATTTAAATTTTTATAGAAAATATATAATTTTTAAGATATATTCAAATATTTTGAAGAGAATTTCTTTGAATATTAATAAGTTGAAACGTATGATTGAGATTAGGTAAATATTAATTTAGATTCTTTGAATATTTTGAAGAAGATTTCTTTGAATATTTTTTAAGATGTAATTTCGTCGGGGAAGAGATTTGGGGATTTGGAGAGGGAGACTTTCAATTTCATATTAAAAATGGTTAAACATCAAATAATGTGTAGGTAAATAAGCGAGAATATTCCCATATTTTCCATTAATCATGCATCAAGTATTAGTTACCTAATACTCTCCTACCCCCTGCGGGTTGCGTATCCATTAATCATGCATGCCATCAAGCACTTGGGAGCAACCTTGGCTTCACCCCACAAATGTTCCCAGAAAAATGAAAACGTTAATGCATGCTACAGAGTACAAATCCTAACATTGAAAAGAATAAAATCACAGCCAGTTTCCACGTCAAAACGCTACCAAAGGTCCTCCAGAACCCAAACTGCAAGGATCACCATCACAAATCACTCAACAAGAACCAGATTAAACCAACAACCAAGCCTATTCCCTTCACAAAAGACCCCGACACCCTCCCGGCACCGCCGTAGTACGCCTCGATCATGATATTGAACCTACAGTTTTCCACCGAAGGATTAGCCCTCGTCACCGTTGCAAGACCATCGAACTTACAAGCCTCGTCCTGCTGATTATTAATCTGATAGTAGCTATTGAAAGCATAAGAAATGTTCCCGATCGCGTCCAGACCCCCACACGACGTCTGGTACCCAAGGGCCGTGCAGTCCCCTAGTGAGCACGCGTAGCTCACGCTCGCCGCAACATGAGAATCATCGAGCCTTGCATTTGGCTTCATAATGCACCACTTTGCCTCCAAATAGGACACGTTCCTTGCCCCAACTAGATTCCCCGCATTGGTTGTACCTAAATTCAACGCATACTTAGGTTGTCCATCGTACCTGAAAACCCCCCAATGGCGCTCAAAATTCCCCGGCTGGATACTCTTCTGATCCTCGTCTATCAAGCTAAAAAGGTAGGCATTGACCGGGCCGGGCCTCATGGGGGTCCCACGGCCCGTGGCAATATGCGCCATGAACCCTTGGTTGAACTTCTGGGCATACTCTAGGTTCGCATTGCGGTCCCCGTCTGTAGGCCACCCTATTTCGCCTATGATTATGGGGAGGTTTCCAAACCCATTCTTCTGTAGGGTCCACACTAGGGTGTCGTGGTTAGCGTCAAACATGTTGTAGTAATTTGTGCCACCATCGTTAATGGCGGAGGCATTGCCGTCGAAGAAGGCGTAGTCGACAGGGAAGTTGGCATCCGTGTAGAGGCTGATGAAAGGGTATATGTTGACGGTGAACGGGGCTCCGTTATCGTAGAGTAGTTTCACGATTGGCATCATGAAGTCGTGGATGTCGGCACGGAAATCGCCCCCGGAGGGGAGGCTGCTCGCGGATGTGTAGACGTCAGCATTTTGGGGGCAGGTGACTTTAACTTGCTTGTCAAGGTTTGCTTTGATGAGGGCGTTTTGGATGTTTCTAAGAGCTGGGAATGTCGTCCGGAGGAAACTCCCGTTGTATGTTGCCAGGAATGGCTCGTTTCCTACAGCCACGTACCTGTGGGAGCAATTGGAATGAAGCCAGCAAATATACAAAGCAAAATTAGAGGAGAAATGAGGTTATAGACACACACCTGATCATGACATTTTTGGTGAGAGGATGGGAGACATTCTCTGAAACCCACCTCTCAGCAGCTTTTGAACTGCTGGCTAAAGTCGAAAGCATGTCGTTTGGAATGCCGACCATAACCTCAATCCCGGAACCACCTAAAGCTCTTAGTGTATCAGCATCAGCATCAAAAAGCTTTACTCTTTGAATCCCGTTTTCTCTTAGCATCCTCACGACTATATTGGGTGGCAAGCGGTGAGATGATTGTGTACCCCAATTGGCACCTATTCCACCCGCTGAATGTAACATCAAAAGTAATGTAGTATGAGAATAGATTAGCAGCTCCTAAATTGTAAAAAGTATACACATTTAACGGAAAAAATATAAGTACAACATGCAAATGGCGATTTGAGGAACTTTAGCACGTCTAATAGTATGCAATATCTCGAAACTAAGGCATTCATAGCATTAAACAGCGCACAAGGTATCAAGAACGAAGGAGATTCTATGAGAGATGCATCTTGTCATAAAACGGAAGTACCTGCAACAGCATGATTGGTGTCACTTATTTTGACTGAACCAGATGATACGCTCCCAATGTCTGCCATGAAACACCAAGAAGTAAAGGAAAATATAAAGGCTCAACTAATTTTACTCCCCAATAGAGACAATAAAGTGACAGAAGGCACAGCTATACTCCTGTGTGATCGAGAAATCTAATAAAAACACTTGTTGAAAATCACAAACAACGTTAAAATGAACATAACTAAGTAGTGATACAGTTTCCAGAATGTTTGGTTCTTCAGAATTAAATGATGAAAACAGCAAAGAAAACATTTTGTTTGCTTCAAAAAACTGTATGCTTTAGGTTTTGGGTACTTTATGTCTCCGTTTGCTTTATAAAAGTCTAAGCTCCAAACTACCTTTCCAGTGTGAAAAACCTGCCAACCGGACACTAGAAAATCATCGATTTTACATGCCTGTAGCAGTAAACTAAGAACAAGACGATACAGCCTTCATTTCAATTTATTTGATTTGAGCAATAACGACATACACTAGGAAAACAACTACAAGAGATCTGACTATCCTAGGAATGATCTTGATTCAAGGGCAAGTACCTGCCTCGGGGTGACTACTTGCACTCACTTTGTTCGAGTCTAGTAATGCAGGGTTATTAGCATCTGTATAAATCCGAGTGATTATTACATGACCAAGTCCGAATAGAATGCTTTAACAAACAAATTACAAACTCTAATCCTATAGAAATAAAAGGAAATGCCGGTCTACCTCTGTCAGATGATTTCTCATTTCCAGGATTACCATCTGTTAATCCATTTGATATGGGGCTTAACAGCTGAGGCAAGAGTCATAGAAGCAATCAGTAGATTTCAAGAATTGTCATCAACAAAATGATTTAACTCAGAAAATAATGTCAACATAAAATGAAATATCGTCGGCTAAATATAGGGGCAATGACATTACTTTAAGAAAACCACTATGCTCCCTACATCACCCGGAAAGACTACATCTTTACAAAAGCTTTGGCTTTTAAGAATTTGTGCCAGTTATTACAACTACATAGCCCAGCTGCCAGTTCTTCCGCTTACACTAATTCTTGCTGCTAATAGAGGGGAAGTACACCATTCAAAGTCTCTATTCAAAAACAAAAAAGTAAAGGGTGTCTTAATTCTTGCTATGGGTGAACCTAAATGAACAAAACACAAATGAAGAAATTCGAAAAAACCTCGGAACTTCGAACTTCGAAGGATGTTTCTAGTCATTCCCAAAACATGTCAAAAATCAAAATAACATTAAGAAACCAAACCACCGTTTGCTTCATTGCTTTATCGACCATGTATAATTACTCAGGAATTACAAAAGAAGAAAAATAAAGATTTTCTGGGCACCAGCCAAATGTTACCAGCTCCTTCGTGAAACCACAAGAAAGTGAAAAGGCTTAAAACCCCGGGTAGAGAAAGAGAGAGAGTTACCAGGAGGGAGAAGAGGCAGAGCAGAAACCGAAACATTGGCAACAGATCTCTATTTTGAACTCTATTTCTTTGGAAAGCACAAACAAAGAAATAGAATCCAAAATTAGATCTTGAAACTAAAACTCTCCAAATACAGCAACTATTTTCCAAGTAGCTTAGCTTCCCAGTTGCAGAGAGAGAGGGAAAAAGGAGGGACCAGTGAGGCAGTGAGTTTTCTCGCTCAAATGTCTGAAAATCGATAAGATTCGCAGATGTGGGGAATTTAATTTGTGTTGCATGAAAGGTTCATTAATTTCTTCTAGCCTTTTCCTCCCTAAAAATCATAATTCTTGAAAAAGTATTAAATTTCGATATTGACTGCCAAAAAAATAACGATATTATTAGTGAAAAAGAAAATGAAAAAGACCCTCTAAAATTCAATAGTTTTTAAAAATTAAATGTTTAATAAAAACTTTCTTTAATACTTATGAACATGTCTCAGACAAAACAAGAAAAAGAAAATTTCAAATGCACTTGAATTGTGTAATACATGTTTTATTACTTGGGACTTAGTAATTTATGGTATATAAAATATATTTAATTTATTGTGCAATATTAGAAAATAGAAAGGAAAACAAAAATAGTAGTGGTTTTTGGATCCCCTAGTTGAGCATATTAGATTTCATTGGGACATGCATGAAATGTGTCTGAGTTGAATAGGCTTTTCCCCCAAAAAAATAAGGGGCAATAATGTAACTTTGTGAATTAGAAAGCAGGGACATTGTTAACTTTTTGTCTAAACCAGCCACACTTGTGTATTTAAAAGCACAAAAAATTATGGCTAATTTGTCCAGCCTCTCCAAGAATTTACCCGGGGCTCCGGGTTTAGGGCCATAGAGCCAACTTAGGCTGCGTTTACTTTGAAAGGTAGGAAAACGAGGGTTAAAGGTTACCCTTAGTTTAAGAAACAAATTATGTATCTCATCTTTTAGACTTTTTTACTTTGAAGTTTAGTGTAAATTTTTTTTGGGAGCCTTTTTACTTTGAAAGGTAGGAAAACAGTGGTTAATGCATGTTTTTACCGAAATACCCATAACTTTTTCATCTCTTTTCACCCAAATTTGAAGCCCTAAATCGATATATTCAGCACAACTGAATTCTTAAGACCTCTTCTGCCCCAAAATTGGACCATCTTCTGCTATAGAACCTTCCACGGGAAAGGGATAAACACAGCTTCCAGGAATGGTGATCTATTGCCCTGTAATGTCCTGTTCTTTTCCCTTCAAATGTTCTTTTCCAGGTATGGTGATCTAATTTGTATTGCCTCCTTGCAATGTTGACTCCTTTCACATTTAGAAGCTAAGAAGAAACATCCCAAGTACAGAGCAGAAGAAGGTCAAATATGATTGCCATACTATTATCCTTTCTGCTCTTCATTTTTGGCCTCATTTGCACAGTCTCCACAATCCCTCCGACAAAGAAATTACTCGCACTTTGGTTCAATCCTATAATAATAACCACAACACCACCACTAAAATCCATTTTCCCAAAACCACTACCCCAGCCGCCGCTACTATCAGAGTTGATCTGAGAGGCGTTTTCGCAACATTTTACAAGAACGACGGGTATATAACGAGGCAAGAGCTGAAAGAATCACTCGAGAACATAGGGATTTCAGTAGGGGAATCAGATGTGACTGATATGGTGGAGAAAGTGGATGCCAACGAAGATGGTCTCGTAGATTTCGACGAATTTTGCGAGCTTTTCGATTCGATTTCAAGAGACGGAGATTTGAAAGAGGCCTTTGATGTGTTTGATGGAAACAAGGATGAGTTGTAAAAAGAAGATGGCGGGATTCTGTTGCCGGGCATTGTAAAATTTTGAGGGAGCCAATTTGAAAGGTAATTCGGTAATTTGAAATGGGAATTTGAGGACAAAATGGTAATTTTTCTAACCTCTTGCCAATGAATATGTAATATGTCATCTTGTGGAGAGATATGTAATATATCATTTTCTACCATTTAACTCGGGGCTTCATGTGAATGGGTGTAAAACTAACTTTGAAAGTAAAAACTAATAATTAAGGGTTTATTAGTCTCAACCCCTTTAGAGCCATGATAAAGCAGCCTTACAAAGTAAATGGCTGTGAAGCCATAATTTAATTAAAAAGTTCCCTAAACCTATACGCCTCAATTCTCTCCACTCTCATATTGTGAACGCCATTTTCACGCCATGAGCAGGCGGCGCAGCCGCCGTCGCCACACGCAGCCGCATGGCCGCCTCTCGCAGCCAACTTTCCCATGGCTCATTCTTTACCGCAAGCTGTTGCCTCTACTGATGGGTTGCAGCCATCTTATGCCGCGACGCTCCATGCGCCGCCGCTTATAGCAGCACTTCCACCATCCCGCCGATCCTTGAACGGGTTAGCCACGAGACATGGCCGTGTCTTTCTCTTCCCAAGGATGGATCAAGGCAAAACTTATGGTGTGGTCTCCAAGAGGAACGAAATCATCGATATTAAATATACCGACACCAAAATTGCTGAGCTTGCTTTGCCGTTTAGATTCGTGCTTGTCGGAAAGTTTTCGCAAGGATACCCAACAATGAAGAGATTGCACGAGTTGCTTTTGGAGTTGGACTTAAATGGTGAGTTTAAAATTGGATTATTGAATATAAAGCATGTATTGATTCGTTTCAGTTGTGTGGAGGACTTTACAAAATTGTGGATGCAAAAGATGATCTTGTTTGATGGGTTTCCGATGAGAATTTTCAAATGGACATATACTTTTGATACGAGAGTAGAATCCTCGGTGGCACCAGTGTGGGTTAAACTGCCTGGATTATCGTCTCAATTCTTTAATCCGGAGGCCCTTCGAGATATCGTTAAATATGTGGGCGAGCCATTATGCTTTGACAATGGAATTCTAGATGCAAAAAGGCCGTCTGTCGCTCGCGCTTGTGTAGAAGTCGATCTCTTGAAGCCATTAAAGGAACGAATGAGTTTGTCGTATTATGGTATGACTTGGATCCAACAAATCATCTACGAACGCGTTCCTCCTTATTGTTGTATGTCCGCGCACATTGGTCATGGTGAAAAGGATTGCTATGTGAATTTCGAAGAACAACAGAGGGTTGAGAAAGATGGCTCGCCAAACCTGCGTCGGAAAATAGCACCTGGAAATGCCGCCGGTGCCGGAGCGAGAGTTGTGAGCGATGATGCAGACAGTGGGGGAGCAAGGGCTTCAACTACAAATCCTAGCCATACAAGTAAGGAGACGCAACAGCCCATCAATGTGAAGGAGATGGGCTCGCTTTGTGCTTGGGTTCCAAAAAATACCAATCCTATCACACAAAGGAAAAATGAGAAATCATCAAGTTCAGAAAATCAGTTGGCTTCAATTAAGGAAACCATGCATGTCCCTCTTCAATTAAGTGCCGCCGCTGTGCCTTTCAATGTGCTAACCCCCTCGCCACCGCCAACAGGCTGCACGTCGCCATCAGCGGTCTCCACCACCGCACTAGAGACTGCCATGTCTAGGGATTTACGCATGTTACGTGAAATTCGAGAAATGGAGAAGCAGGAAAACTTTGTTGAGAATGATTCAGTGGATGAGGAGGAAGTAAATAGGTAATGGGTTGCTGGGATTGGTGCGTTTGTTGACGAGATTGTGGACCGTGCTTTCCCATTAAATAAAAAAACGAAGAAGAAGAAGAGAAACAGATCAAAGTCTGAGAAGAAAGCAGACACGCCTATACATTTGCAGAACTCGACAGAAGTGAGCCCGGAGCGGCCTCCACCAAAGATTAAATCGGTTATTGGAGCAGTCATTGGAGAGAGCTTAGAGCAGCCACAACTTTCGATAGATTCAACAAGAAATACGGTGGTTCAGATTGGCCCAGAGATGAGTTCTACTAGTGCAACTAAGTGTATTTATACGAAAGAGAAAACGAAGGAAGATGCGCTAGAAGAAATTAAAGAAGATGTGGAGTTGCAAGAGGTAATGGAAGATGACCCATCGACAATAAAACAAATGACTATTTTTAGACGCTCAAACTCGAATAATAAAATCATGGAGAATACATTATTCTCGCAAAATCTTAGTGAAAAAACTAGAATCTTGAAAAGATCTTTATCCGATGGAGCTCGTTTCGATTCGTCATTTCCTTATAAAATGAAGATAGTGAGGATTTTGATCAAGTTAACTTTGATGAGGATAATTTTGATCTAGATACTTTATTGTTTGGGAAGTAGTACTTCCTTTTTATTTTCTAAAAAAAAAAAAAAGGCTGTGAAGCCTTGGTTAGGTAATTAACCAAACCAACCATTACTTCCATAGTAAATGAGCTCGATGTTAGCATTTTTTTTTTCTTTTAGTTTTACTTTATCACTTCATGATATTTCCCTCTCTCTGGTATAGGTTCATAGCTTCATCATTAAGTTGATACATAATAGTAGGTGCATTCTATAATTACTTTATTATTTTTTTAGAAATATGTTTCTCGACCAAATGACAAAAAGAAGAATCTCTCACAAAAAAAACACTTAAAGAAATAAAATATTATTTCCAAAAAATAAAATATCAATAAAAAAGAAAAAAGACAACTGTTATTAGATCCCGGAAATACCCCTAGATATTATCCCCACATCACTTTAGAGAAAAGGGCAATTTCGTAAAAAAATTCCAAAAGTTCCCCACCATAAGCCCTAGCTCCCATTATAAACCCGTAGAAACCTCACAACGTGAACTTCATTTTGCTTCTCCCTAAATTGCTTCTGCTGCGGCTAGGGTTTTCGGCGGAGTCTCTCTTTCTCACTGCTACTCTTTGTTGAAGGTAAGATCCTTAATCTGTTCTTTGTTTGCTGATTTGCAGTTTTTGATTTGAGTTCTCTTGTTTGGATGCGATTTCAGCATCTTGTTTTTTTCTCTGTTCGAAGAATTCATGATCGATTACACTTGGATGTGATTTCTATGATTTCTAGACTAGAGAGCGGATCTGAGTAGTTGCTAGTTGCTGATTCTGTTTGAGATTTCATGTTTCTGTGTATTTGATTGAAAAATTTTGCATAGCTTTGTCAACTTTACTGAAGTTATCAGATTATCTGAGATTAGAGATGAAAAATTTTGCATAGCTTTGTCAACTTTACTGAAGTTATCAGATTATCTGAGATTAGAGATGGTAGGGTTTGAGTATCGTCTTATGTTTCTGGAGTTGATTTTTGGATTATAGCTTGTAGGATATGTGTTGATCTGTTGATATATTGTCTTCCAGGAGTGTTCTTCGTTATAAATCTGAGTTGAAATTTGGTGATTTGACTTTGCGTTTCTGGATCGGTGATTGTTATTTCGGATGTAGTACTTGCATGTTTCTGTATTAGGCTTGTACTTGATGTTCGCTTAGTAATGGTTTCTTATTTGTTAAACGCATAGTTCAGGATTTGTCAAATCTAGTCAAAATCAAGTTTACTGCATATTGTTCTTTGTTGCTTGTGCTGAACCTTTTGTTTTAATTTGATTGCAGCTATTAAACATTTAC
>JBBMKE010000009.1:18552925-18571841 GCA_037834125.1 Lippia alba | reverse complement strand
TGAGTAAAAGTTATTATCAAGTATAGTCTAAGATTTGCAGCTTATAAGAACTACGGTTCATTGAAGTATGGTTTTACGTGGGAAAAGGAGTGTCTTGTTTGTATATGTGAAACTATATGATGTCAGCAGACCTACATTAGCAAGTGTGTAAGTATAAGAAATTATCAAAATGCCTCCCCTTAAGACCTTTGAATAGGTAGTCTTCATCGTCCAGATTCATTCCCACCCGAAGAGCTTACTCTAACTTGTTCCTTCTCTCTATAAAGTGTGAAAATTAGGGATGCAGCACAACAATGTCTTTAAGCTTTAAGAACTTGAAAGCATCAGCGTACATAAAAATCAGAATTGCTAATGATATATGCAGCGCAACAATGTCTTTAAGCCCTAAGAACTTGAAGACGTCAGCCTATATAAAAGTCAAAACTGCTAATGTTATATGCAGCACAACGATGTCTTTAAGCCCTAAGAACTTAAAGACGTCAGCCTACATAAAAATCAAAACTGCTAATGTTATACATTATTTAGTTAAGAAATTTCACGAGTTAAGCACCAGAAATAGGATAACAATTGTATTTTTTAGTTTATAACTACTATGTACGACTAGAGAATGACGGTTGGCATGATTACCTTGAAAGTAAAATACCTACAATAATCTAGGTACTACTAAGTCAGAATGCTCTAAGTGATTCCAACTCAATTTTTTAGAGTATATGTTAAAGGCATTTATAACAATAATCTAGCACTTGCGCTGTTTGTATATACACCAACAATTTGAAATAGTTCTCAAGTTCTACAGCATGTATGACATAAAGCATTTGATAAAAACATATTTATGAAGGAGACAAAACCTTTTGCAAATATGTAGAAGGGAGGGGAAACCAATCACCTCACATGATCTCAATTCTTGATATTTGAACCCGGTGTAGCTCCAGGGTTCTTTTTTAATGTCCTCCACTAATAGAGTTGATTCGTAAATAATTACAACTATTTAACTAAGTTAATGTTCTTAATTTTCTTGAATTTTTTTTAATTTATTATTGGATAATAATTGCCTAAATTCTCTGTTAGAAGTAAATTCCTCAAATTTTGGAACACTTTATAGAGAGCAAGGGTTTTAGGGAGGGAGAAAGAACAAGTTCAGAGCTTGTTCTTTGGGTGGGAATTAGTGTTGTTCAAGAACAACTATCTATAGGTTTATGGGGTGGCATTTCATAATTTTTTGTATCTTTTTCACCCAATTTTACCTATTGGGCTGCCATGATGTGGGCTGATGCATGCTGGTGTCATTCTTAATATTTTTTGCAGCCTTAAAATTTCAGTTCTCACTTCGATTTGGGAACCCCAGTTTTTCCAATTAAAAAGAAAATAAAAATCATGTCATTATGCTGACTATAGGTCCCTTTCTTGACAGACTCCGTTGGTCAAGTTGGGTGGCAAAGATGCAACATATCACAGAACCCTTAGGTCTATAAATAATCCTTCATTAGTAATATTCATTCGGACCACAGAAACAACCTTCTACTTTCTCTCCTAAACTGTCTTCTCTCTGTAAATATCTGGGAAGAGACCAGCTAAATATTTCTTAGTAGGGAAATAATGAAATGTCCTAAAGAGGGTAATATCTTCCTAGTAAGGTATATAAGAAAATTTTCTTAATCGAAGAACTCTACAAAAATCTGAGAGCACAGCACACTTAGTATTAGTTGAGGTTGTTATGGAGAGGACCTTTGAGGTTTGACATTTTTGAGTTCTGCCCACTTAGTATTAGCTGCGCCTATGTGATGGACAAGATCAAAGCAATCTCTTTCGTGTTTTGCAAATACAGTTTCAATTCAACCTAAAAGAAGATATTACAATTTACAGCAAAAACAAGAAACAATGTGGACCCTGAACCCTGCCCGAGCAACGGGTGCGCTCAACTGCAAAAAGATTCAATGCCGTATAATCAGATACTCAAACATAATTACATGAACCCCTAAATTCGACCCTCCTACCTCTATCTTAATTGTGAATTAGGACTTCCTATTTTTTACATCAAGCAACATTAAAGGGTTGTTTTTAGTGCACTATCCAATGCATACTTCAGGAATCTCTATCCTGGCTCGAAAAATCCGATGATCCTTTTATTGCAACCGATTAATCCTAAAGTAAGCAGCTGTTAACATTCCAATCATTCTATTTACAGGAATTGTTTCATGTATTTGAAGCATGCTTAGTTGATCCTCATATCTCGAATGAATTGCTTCTATGTGCTGATTTTTCCTCCATTTCCTTCAGATAATTAAAATATTTTAGGATATTTCTTTGGCATGTCTAATTACTTATGTCACACATTGATTTCCTATGATAACAGGCCATTGATGCCATTGACAATGGAGTCAATCAGTACGATACTGACCAGCCACCAAGATACGTGAATAATACACATTTGTCTTCACGAGTTGGAAGATTTAATTTGGATTGGATAGATCCTGATCAGTCCCCTGAGAAGGAAAATGAAGCTTTCCATCGAGCAATGGCTTTGGCTGGCAATGAGTTTTTGGATGTAACTTTCCTCCACTGTATTCATATAAACTATTTATTTCTCCTTTGAAAGCTAGTTTTAGTCCTGAAACTGCAACCGAAAGTGCTTGTTGGTTCTGTGATCAAGTGAAGTGATAAACCCTCATGTTCTTTGCAGATTCTGAAGTTGTAGACATATTGGAATGACTTTTATTTTGCATTCAATTTGACTATTATTTTATTTGTAACAATAATTGATGTTTGTTCAGAGTGTCCGGTATCATGCGAGGTCATGGCTTCCAGCTCGATCAATTGTGATGAGATGTCTTGAGACAAGGCTAGATGTTGATCCTAGCGGAGAAATTATGGTCTTGGATAAATTTTGCCCGGTAAGAAGCATTTACCTCATAATAACAATAATAATTTGCTACCTCATTGCTGATCCTACTGAGATCTTATCGATTTATTTTTGACAGTGGAAATTGCACTTATTTGAGCTCGAGCAAGAGATGGAGATTAGCCCACCTATTAAATATGTGCTTTATCAGGTAGTTATATTTCGTATCTGCCATCATTTATTATATCATTACATTATCTTTGTAAATTATCTGATGAGATTTTCATGGGTTACAACAATCTTCCGCAGCTCCTTCCCCGCAATTGTTTTAGTTTTTGCTTAGAGAACCCATTTAGTGGTTTGGAACTTCGATGATTATTTATGTAAAATAGCATCTTGAGTTGCTTAAGCTGTTTGAGGTATGATTGTGACTGAACTACCGTGAAAACTTACTTCAGGATGACAGAAGCAAAAGCTGGCGAATTCAGGCTGTGGGAGTAGCACCAGATAGATTTGAGAGTCGTAAAGCCCTTCCTGTTCAGTGGCGTGGTCTGAGAGACGAAGAGCTGTCGAATGAGACAAGAGTTCCTGGGGGCGTTTTTGTCCATATGAGTGGTTTTATCGGTGGAAATCAAACATTCGAGGGTGCACTTGCAATGGCAAAAGCTGCTCTAAAGCTCTGATCAGAATGAATTGACTTTTCTGGCTTTTCACTTGTAATTTGACCACAAGCTACTTCATTTGTTTGTTATTCATGTAATTTGCCTTTGAGGTGTACTACGAGAGTCTGGATTCTATGCTAGATTTGCAATTGCGCAGGGAAAGAGAAGACGTTTTTGAGCATTAGAGAAGCGGTATAAATTCATGATTAACAGCTGCTACTCTTTTTTAGGCTTCTATGAATTTAACTTGGCATCTGTTTAGTTTTACTTTTACCTTGAATCAATCTTTTGATTTTGTGTAGTTCTCTTTCTGGATAGTAATTGATAGGCTTATCATTACATTTTAATTAACTAGAATTTTATTTGTCCAAATAACCTAGAATGGAAAAATGGTATTAGTTCTTCCTAATTTAATTTTTTATTAAAAACTACGCTTTAAATGTAAATTGGCATAAGTAAATAAACGTGTTTATAGTTAGATATAAAAAATTTACTTTAAGAAATTAACTCAAGGTATCTTTCAAAAAAAAATTTGTATACGATTTTCTTGAATAATTTGAAGAATTGAAAATTTGATAAAGAAAACCAAACAATTTTTTAAAAGTTAATATAAACTAGTAAGCTCGCACACTCTATGCGTATGCAAATAATGAAACGATTATTATTTAAATATATATTTAAAATAAAATTTTTATATTAATATTTATTTTATAATTATTTTTAATACAATTAAAAATTTTAAAAATCATAAAAAATAAGAATAAAAAAATACGGGGAAAGAATAAAAATATATAATAAAAATATGGAAGTTGGTGAGAAAAGAAAAGAAGTTAAAAGAGAGAAATACATGATAACACGTTGAGAGAGGGGAAAAAAATAGAAAAAAAAATTAATTTTAGAGTCCAATAGACCAAACGGTTAATTGTAAGGATCTCTCACTTTATATAATAGTATAGATAAATTGAAATAATACATTTTCAACTGAGCATTTTCTTTTTTACGTGAGAGTGTGGTATGAACATTTTCAGTTTTTGAATCAAGCGCTTTTATGTTATCAAGAATTTTTATAAAATGCCCAAATCTTTTTGAATATTTGGCAGAAGTCCAAGATTCTTCAATTGTTTCGGTAATCTTGCCAATCTTGCCTTTGTTCCAGCTTCAATAGCTTCAATTCTTTCGGTAATCTTACTTTTGTTCCAGCTTCAATTCTTTCTTTCGGTAATCTTGATAGTTATTTACAGTCCATCCTCTTGAATATCTCTCTTTATTGTTGTCGGTTATCTTTATTGCCGAGTAATCATCATCTTTATCTTTGCAGACAAAGTGTTTGTATAAATGCTCGAATGCGTTTCTATGCTTTAATTGTAACACCCCAAACGAGGATGTCACGTCCCCGCACTGTAATCCAAACTCAGTCAAGGAATGGTGCTCTATCCTGAATTCGAACCACAGCGAACGGGAGACTACACACTCGCTAGGTTAGGCGAAACTAGACCAACAATAACGAACAGAGTACGCGGAAGCAAATTAAACCACAATCATCAACATAAGTAGCGGAATCATTCTCATGAAACCAACAACGATAAGTCAAGTGTCACACAGGGCCGAATATAAATCCTATGCCACACAGGGCCAACATCTACGCCACACAGGGTTCAACAATAACAACGACAATACATCAATCTCTAAAGCTCAAAGTAAATAAAGTTAAGTTCAACAATATCCGAATGTAACTGAAGGAAAGTAAATGCAGACTCTATCTAAGTGCAGACTAAGAACTCAAACTCCGTCTAGCTCGAAAGAGAAAGACCTACAACTGAAAGACAAAATGAGGTGTCAGTCAACTGACTGAGTGAGGGGGCTAACGCACACCCACAATATAGATATAGAGCACAACACATAACATAAGGATGGATTCATGAACTGGGGCTAGGTTTTTGCACACCAAAACAGTTGAAAGAACCCAAAATAGATATAGTTTTGGAGAACCATTTGAAGAAACCTATCCCGTTTCACAAATCGCATACATAACAAATCATATGCTCGGCGAGTACGAGCTTCCAACCTTAACTCCTCAAAACTTAATCATACTTAAATCATAAACATATCCAACTTCAACACTGGGTGATGGAAGGGCTAGCCTGCCCAAACCATCCATACATACATACTCACAAGGGGTAGCGAACCCACGGGTGCCCTCTTCAGCCCAATAAGCCGAAGGCTCAAGATACCCCACCTTCCCTACAGCACGGGTCGCGTGAAAGCATCTCAAATGGAACTACGCACAGGTATAATCGTGACGGCTCTTGACGTTCCAGGGACTCCTTACCCACAGCTTCTCGGATCCACATACATACATAATTGTCAATATTTCATAACCATAACCTCGCTGCATAATCATAACGTAACATTCTTTCCAAATGACTTACATATACCAATCATACATAATTTTCAGAATCCAAAGGTGTGTCACAAGATCATAATCATATCATATTCAACACATACGTAGTTCATAATATAGTATAATCATATATAAGGATAGGGAAACAACATATAAAGGTCATGGGTCGAATCTATACAAAATTCTAAACCTCACCTTGAAAAAGTAGAGTCTGAGAGTGTGAAGGGCCAAATCATAGTCTCACATAATGATGAGATGTGAAGGGCAAGTATGAATGAGATGTGATATAATGATGAGATGTACAAGTTGGTCACAAAGCATAGTCTCACATAATTCACCAAATCATGCACTTAAAGGAAGTAATAAGGTTTAAAGATGCATTAGAATCCATATCGAAGCATATAAATCATGAAACAACTCAAACGAACCAAGTACATGCGAAGAAGTAAAGCAAAACCACATACAGACATCCTAGAACGGCCCTTCCCACGCTAAGAGGAGCGTGGGAAGGGTCATTCCCACACAAACCATCAGCGAGGATGGGAACCAAGCCTCACTTAGGAATGGCCGTTTCCAAGTTCGGTTTGCTGACGTCACCTAGCCGGAACGACCGTTCCGGCCCCAAGGCCAAAATGGGGAAGGGTTGTTCCGGTCCCCAGAACTTGAACAGAACTTCATTTTCTCGAGCAAGCTTCGGGAAAACTCATCCATGGCTTCCCAAAGTCGATTTCAACACCAAAACACCAATAAAACTTCACCATAATCACATATATAATCACACAACTCATGCTTTGCACATAGATATCAATTACCCCAAGTTTTAGAAGGATTTTGTCCCAAAATTCCCAAACCCAATTTCAGGAAATTCAAACATTCAAACATGGAGATATGCAAACCTAGGCTCCTATACACGAAATTTCAGCAATTACTTCACACAGACAACATCCAAAACATCAAAACATGCTTAATGATCCATCAATTCAATCATATTATCAAGTTGGAGCTTAAATTCCATTTTCACATGGTTTCACCAATCAACCAAAACTCAAGCTCAAAGCATCAATTGAATCGGTAAATAAACACGAAACATACCTTGATTCACGAAGGGAAGATGAAACGAGAGATACGAGCTCTTGGAAGGAAGATGGTCTCTAGACTTGATCTCCTCTTGAAGCTCTTCCTTGTCTTTCCCTTTGTGAGGCTTGATGGGGTTTGAAATGAAATAAGAGAAAGGGGATCTATATATGGGTAGCCTCTTTCGGTTTTAGGTCAAAGTTGGGGAAAACAGTCTAAAGTAACTCCCGAGTCAAGTGAACCGGATATAAAAGGCTTAAAAGTGTGGAATAAATTCCAATGGGCCCGAATTTATGAAACGAACCTAAGGGTGGTGTCGGAATTCAGATTCGAATTCCCGAGCTCGTATCGGTCCGAACGACCCCAAAACCAACCTAATTTAAATTAGGCCCACATTAAAAATAAGCCCAAGTCCCATTTCACATTCGGTTACAACAATTAGATTTATTTCCCAAGTTGTCATGTAAGAATTCATATTTTATCTTTTCTCCATTTAAACGTTCAAATCACCCAAACACATAAAGTTGGATTTAAACACGTAATTGCATAAAGTAAACTCTCTCGTGACGCATACCTGACGATGTATCGAACGGGACGTCACATTAATTGACAATTTTTCATTATATTGGGGGAAGAAATTTGGTAAATTATACGACTTGCTACTAACCATAGACCTCGAATTCGAAATGAGGTCATAGAAGAATGGAGTAAACAACTCACTCTTTTGGTCTGCTATGAGAATTACTAATGTTTTGGTTTTATGATCTCATGAATCTTTTTCTTTGAATAGGGACTCATCATACTTGGAAGTCATACTCAGATCCTGCTTTTATGTTCTTAATCAAAGGCGTATTGGCATGCTATGCCACTTTCTGTGATTTGAACTTTGGTTTGCACTCTGAGATTTGTGAAATTTATCTACTAAAAGATTTGTGAAATTTATCCAAAATTTATCTAAGCTAAAACATTCTGATTCCAACAAAATGAACTGCAGATTGATACAACATATAACAAAACCATGGGATGCATTTAGATGTGAATTACTAATACAATTCACTTTTTATGTAATATGTGTCTGCTATGAGAATTATTAATACAACTCACTCTATATTTTGTATTCTTGCAGAATGGGGGGTAAAAACAAGGGGAACCGACACAAAAACCAAAGAGCTAGTCAAAGCCAACTTCCCGCGCCGATGGGTAAAGGTAAGGGAACGGTAGAAGCTAGTCAAAGCCAACCCCCGACACCGGGGGTAAACAAAAGGGGAAAATGGGATCAGAACCTACAGCAACTCCAATTACGGTAAACAAGCAATAAATATCATGAATATCACATTTATTGAAGTAAAGAATTTGTAGTAAACCAGTAGAAATACATTTAGACAGAAATAATGAACTGTATTTAGGCCGAAATATCATGACAACAATATCATGTTTCATGATAACATATTCAGTGATAATGTTAATATCATGTTTTCTTCTCACTGGAATATAATGTTTCTTTTTGTTTGGTTTCTACTGTTTTCTTCGCTTGTTTTCTTCTTACTGAATCTTTATTCTTCCTGTAAAAACTTATAAATTTCACCTCTATAAATTCATATTAGATATTGAAATTATCTCATGGTGAAAAATAATTTATAAAGATATCATGAAATATATTATATAATTTAAAATTTTCTCATATGTTTCACAAATAATCATCATTTTAGATTTTGAGTAATTTTTGTATTATTTTAGAGGTTTCTAAAATATTTTATAATTATTTATAATATGAAAATTAATTTATTTATATAATTCTTTCAAATAATTAAATGATTTTGTAAATTAAGAATATTAAATTATAATTAATGTATGAAATAATTTAAAAAATAAAAAACTACCATAAATAACGCCAATCAACCATAAAAAATATTTATCAATTCACTTGACAATCTTTTAAATAAACGTACTTAACAAAGACGAAATTAAATAAAGAAAAATATCATCTAAATTAATGAGATCTTGACAATATTCTATTACAAAACTAAAAAAAACAAACCTTTTGCCAATGTAATGTTGAAAGTCTTGAAAAAGGTGCATCGTGATCTTTCACCTTTGTTGATGTTCAACGTGAAAATATAAATAATTGATGTTATGAAAAATAATAAATTATAGCATATATTTAATATGTCAATCCTAAATGTGCAAAATGTGAAAAAAAAAAAGATAAAGTAGATTTATATCTTGAAAATTCAAGCTCTCTGACACCTTAAAAAATATTAATTTATACCTCCTTATTCAATACCTTTGAGGCTTGGACCAACATAATATGTCGTTATTATACTTTCTTTTATCCTATTTGTTTGCTAATTAATAATATAATAAGAAGTCATGCATTGACAATTTGCAACTAATGCCTGAATTTCTGTTCCTAGCAACAAAAGAGCTTGTGTAGCAACAAAACTTGAAAACTAATTTCTGAGTATTTTAATTTCACAGGTGAATAAATACTAAATCACCAAAATGATCTTTTTATTGATTTTTTCGGTCTCACAACTAAGTAAAAAATAATTATCAAACAAATTATTAAGTGCATCTTTAGCAACAATAGTTGTTAGGCAAAAAAAGGTTCCATCAAATTAGCATGAGTCCTAATAATGAGTATGCCGACATCTCCATCGGACCACACACAAAAACACAATTTGATAGAAATTAGCATAACTAACCAAAATAAAAACAAATTTTGTCATTTAGACAAACAACCATGTTACATTTAACACAATTCTGGAGCATATTTCTTACCGAAAGTCCATCGACTTCTCTTCGAAGCTATGATGCATGGACACGGACATGGCGACACGGACACGACACGACACGGATACGACGACACGGATTTTTTTTTGAATTTCCCACGTGAAGGGTGTAGGACACGCGTGTCCGACACGACACGAAACGGAAAAATGATATTTTTAGAAGTGTCGGTGCATTAGAGCTTCGAAGTAATTGGTCTTGCCTACACAACAAATAATCGAATTTGAAAAGATCAAACAACAAAAGCTGATCTTTAATTATAAATTTCTAATAATAAAGAAAAAATTAGCAAAAAAATATTATGATACATAAAAGTTTATTATACCTCCTCTTAATTTTAATTTTAAGGTGGACTTCATAATATTATAAGGTTCAAGTATAAATTTGTTTAAATTTAATATTCCTCAAGAAATTTTTTTTTTTTCAAAAGAGACAGTAAATATTAAAACCAAATATTGGTGAATATTTATTAAAAATTTAATATTAATATATATATTTAAAAAACATAAAATAAATGAACAAATATTCAAAACTTGCTAAAAATTCAATAGGCTCTCGAAGTACATCTTGAGAAGATGAGACTTAGGGTATACGTAAATGGCTTTTACGGGCAAACATGAAATTCTTAGGCATAGTGCCCTAGAACGCCAATTCGACGTAATCCGATTTGGAACTTTCCTTATATCACAAACAATCTTTAAATAATATATGATTGATTATTATCAAAAGCAAACACTTCTTTATGTGAAATACGTATTTTGTATGTTTCTATTACGTGTACATGTATTAGAATTCCCCTAATTCATAAGGTGTTAAGGACTTTGTCATTAGGTAAATGATACATGAATTCTGATAATTAATTTTTTCCAGTTAATAATATCTAAATTTTAAACAAATACGTAATATGATAAAAGGAAACTGCATACACAATTAGAAAATAACATGGGGTAGAAAACGCGAGAAGAGAAATAAAAGGAATTAAATTAAACACACAAAAGCAAAAACTAGACCAAAAGTTGCACGAACACGGTAAAAAAGTGCTCCGTGCAGCATCAGATACGTCTTGGATACGTGCACATTTCATAGACGGTTTTGACACGTGCCGGACACAATTGAAACGTATTCAAAATAAATGAAAAAAAAAGGACACAATATCAAATACAACACAACAAATTTTGTAATTATACAATGTGTTGCATACCATTTTTAATATTTTTAGAATTATGGGGAAGAAAACTAAAATAATAAAATTTATTTGAATTTTGAATATTAAATACTTCTATAAATATTTTATATTACATAGATTATATTTATAAATTATTTTATTTAAAAATAAAATAAAATTATTTATATCAAATATAACGTATCGAAAGTGTCGTAAAATATTGAAAAAATTTGTGTCGTATCTGTGCCATGTTCCTATCTATGCAACATAGAGCAAAAGTGATTACTCTGAAAGTACCATAAATTTGTATAGGTAGGCAATAAACGCTAAAGAAAAACAAACCCAAATAAGTAACTTCCTTCACACCTGTATTGTCCTAAACCTATGACCTTGTGATTCCATTAAAAAGACTTTGATATGTGTTCTACAAATAATTTCATTCCCTAAAGAGGGTAGACAAGAAAGAACAATATATGGGTAGAAACAAGCTATTCTGAATTCTCTACACGCTAAACTCTCATTTAGTTACCTATGGGTACAAAAACTTAGCTTGATACTCATCAGCAAGAAGCAAAAAGGTTAAAACACTAATCTGATAACCATTTGTTGCAAAGGTTAATTTAGCTCGTCATATCTCCGTCTGCAACAGGACCAGAGGGCTCTGATGGCCGGTCAACTTCCATGGCAGCAGGCCTTGGTGGTGATGATGGCTGCACTTCAACATCAGGATAGGCTGCTTTGAACCTCGCACGCAGCCCTTCATCAACCAATCGCACTCCTTGCAACTGATTGCCAAGTGATAACCACCTAATCCACCAAAAGAAATTCATTCGTTTAGACGTATTAAGGTTTAATACAACGTGTAAAGTATGTTCTTACACCGTTTCTTCATTTAACAAAATCAGTTTGATTCAGGTAGGGTAATTTCCATTTTGAGAGTTTCTTAAAGCAATTTTGATATATAAACGAGTATAAACACCAACTTTAAGGTCAATTAGTGGCTTCAATCACCAGGTGTAAGATAAGGAACAAATGCTATATTGACAATTTTTTCATTTTGGGAATATGGTCACATGTTCTGGGAACACACTGCTAATAACTGCAAATTTACATGTAGTACTCTTTTGCTCAATGAATTCCAAGACGCCTCAAGGAAAAAATGAAACATCCAACATTACTCTTCTTATTTCCCTTTAGTTTTCAGAATTATTACAGCCTCCCTCCTAAATTTGGTATAATTATAGGCAGACCACCAGGTGATATATGATATTTGACAAGCTTCACTTAATTTTATCTTCAAGAACACATTTATCCATTAAATTATTAAGTAATTAATATTTCCAACAATATTTATGCTAATGACATTTCTCAACTTAGTACAACCAATACTCAGGATTTTACCAGAAAGCAAATTTAAACATACTTTAAAATCTACCTCCAGTTTAGTTCTAAAAAGCATGTTAAACTGTCTAAAACCAACCACTTAATCTCATTAGTTATCCGTGGCAATAAATATTTGCAATAACTGAAACCAAAAAGAGAATTTAATGGACAAAGGAAACATACCCAGCCTGCACATTGTGCATCCTCGCAAACAACTCCAACTTTCTTGTCCTTGGACTTACCCTTTCCAGCATGGCATACATCTATAACACATCATACAACTGTTTTAGGCACATATACATCAAGAGGGTCACATGCTGCATCTATGAATATGTCTTTTAAACTTAAACCAGCTATATATATAAAATACTGTGTTTCACAAGTGAAATACAGAAAGGAAGACATGTTTCTATAAGCACACCATATTAACATAAGCTTATATAAAAATGTATGTCTGTGTCAAAATTGATAGCTTAAGAGAGTAAATTAAGAGTAAATTATTCCCATTACTTCAACTAATTTAAAACTTTCGCCAACAGGGGTTGGTCAAGAGGTAATGGATTCATTCCTAAGGGCGAGGTCCCAGGTTCGAATCCCCGCTTGGTGTGCGTGTTTAAAAATAAAAAAAAATTAAAACTTTCAACAGATTTTAAAAGGAACCATTACCTCATCTGGTTTACGACTTGTTTCACGAACTTCAGCAACAATGACATCTGTATCAATATTTCTATTTACTTCAGGGTTGCCCTTCACCCCAACGAGACAATGCTCCTTGCTGTGGTTGAGCCAATGCCCGGTTCGACCAGTTCTGATTATTCGCTGAAGCTGATTGGTCTTCACCCAGATAATCTCCTCGACACGCTTGTATCCCCAAAGTTCCAAACTACACAAGCATTCAGACCAACCAGAAGTCAGCATGCATCTCTTTTGTGAGAAACTAAAATATTGAATGCATCTTTATTTATGTCAGTGCTACAAGCTCTTGGATCCATAGTGATGGAGCAGTAGCCATAAAATTTGAAGGGTTTTGAAGAGCTCATTTAAAGCCCGACAAACAAACATATTAGAACCAAAGCTTTTGCCACAAAATGTAAAAATTAAATAATCTTTTTCTGACTCTTGGTTGATCCAATGGCTCCAAAAAGTAGCTCCGATTAGCACCATAGTCAAACAATTCCCATCAGACATGACAGAGATCCTACTGGCAAGGTCACAGTAGTCCAACAAAAGCTATTGGGCATATGCTACAAGATGCCAAGTAATTTTTCACGAGTAATGGAACGGTTCGGGCCATTTTGATTGATGAAGGTAAATAATCTTAAGTTGTTGGTTGGTAAATAACAAGAATCAATATAAAAAGAGTCATACCATTCGCGTCCCAGTTCCATTGCTCGTCCAGTAACCCACAAAAATATCATACCATCAGTCTGCAATGCGGGAACATTAAGGGTGCGCATTTCATCATCAGCCATAGTTCCATAAGGCAATTCCATATGAATATCCCATGGTGGATCAGCCATTATGACCCCAAATTGGCCTAAAATATCCATTCTGAAATTACGTATGTCACAGTTGATCCATTGTGGTTCTCCAAGTTCTACTTCAGAGCAATAGTGAGCACTTTGAGGCTTCAACGGCTTTGGAGGAGCTAAAGAGCCCGGCCCCATCATCATAGGTGATACATCAGGAGTTGAGTCGAGTTCATAATGGACATACTTGCAAGTCTATTAACCATTGATACAACTATTCAGTATTTTGATTTCAACAGGAAATGAAAGATAATGGTGAACGTATTACCTTCATGTGACGACAGGTATCAAGAAACGAACAGTCTCCCAAATTCACATCAGTATGCGCAGCAATTATCCGTCGAAAATGAACCTAGATACTCAACAAAAATTCAAGTAGATAAATATAAACAAGGTATTTCTTTCTACAACATTTTTAGTGAAATTGAGGGTATAATATTGAAAATGAACCTTATCACAAGCAATGAAGGAGCCGGACTGACGTCGGCAATCTTCTTTTGTCAAAGCGGAGCAGTACTCTTTCACTTGAGAACCACCTTTGCTTTTAAACTAATACAATAACCAGCAGTGGTGCCAAAGACTGTTAGATTCACATGAAAAGTCGAATACAACAAAAGACAGCTATAGAAACAGCCAAATTCAACAGTATGTATATTCTCATATAGAGAATAGAAAAGAAGAGAATTTCCTGGCATAACTGCTTATTTCTAACAAGCAAGTAATTTTCCAAAATATCACAACTAACTATTTCAAAAATCCATCAGAAGCACGGTATGGAAATCAATTGAGCACAAAAACAATAAGACAAGATAAAAAACACAGTTGAAAATATCTTTGCACGAGCACATACTTTAGCAGCAACAGCAGTTTCTTTTGCGGTAGGGCGGTGGATGAGGTCCAAAAGCTCCTCTCCTGTTTTCGACTTCTGCATTTCCTTAAAACTCTTCTTGTTCAACAAGGCCTCGATATCCTTCATATCGTCCTCCTCCGTCCTCGGCTTCATTGAAATGGCATTCATTCCCGCATTGGGGGTCATTGGAGACTGCCTATGCATTGGGGGCGGCACACCTACACCTCTCGGAACCCCCATCATCCCCATTCCTCGGGGGCCCACACCCCTCGGCCCCATCATCATCGGCCCACCCATCCACATATCCTGCATACCCCTCCCCACACCAAAACCCCCTCCGACAATCACATTCTCCCCACTCTTCCCCACTTCATTCGAACTTCCATCATTCAATTGCTTGGTTTCCGGCAACTCTTTCAGAAGCCTCGTTCTATCAATGTTCATAACCATTACTCTAGATTTCCCACTCACCAGAAACTCCTCCAATTCAACCCCTCCATTATCCTCCGCCATAGACCTCAGAGCCATCTCCACCCCAAGAATCGCTCCGGAATCCCCTCCCAACTCCCTTAACGCAGCCTTCTCAGCCACAGTAGCTGAGGAATCATTCTCCAACTTCCTCAACACGGTTGAAGAATCAATCGGATTAAAAGGCACCCTCTCTAACAAACACACCGCCACCATCGACCTAACAATCGAAAGTGGCCCGCCACTCTCCTCAATCCAAGCCCTCTCACTCTCTCTAGGTGAGGGCTTGGAAGCAGGGCCAGAAGCGGCGAGCTTGTGGGACTCGAATTGCAATTTGGTGGCGTGGGATGTGCTTGTTTTTGGTTTGGAGGGGAGAATCTGTGCGAGAGGGGTAAAGGGTTTGTTGTTGAAACCTGAAATAGCTTTAAGAGAGAGGTCGAGAGATGAGACGAGGTCTGGAACGATGGTTTGCAGGGAGGCAATGAGGTCGAGCTGCGTTGTGCGGAGGGTGTCGGCGCGGGATTCCAGCTGCTGCCGCATCTCCTTTACTGCTGAAACTGAATCTTCGTTCGGTCCTGAAGATTGACCCTCCATGGCTTTTTCACTTCCGATTGTTAACGAAGGGTGTGAATTTTCTCAAGTGAAACGATTAATGTGTGATGTATTAGCCCTCCATTGGCGATTTGCGTCAGAAGGTCAGAGTGATTTGAGGGGTTCTGTGGAGGTTTTGGGCGCGCGTGGTTTTTCCCCCTTGAAATAGAGAGGAACTGAGAAGTAGAGGTGGATTATTCTGCCCGAGCCTGGCTGAGGAAGAGTTAGGGGGCGTAAAACAAAAAAATATGCTGATGGACCAGGGGCATAGCAAACCCCGTAGCTACTTGTACTAAAAAAAATAAGCGTAATTCCGCCTAAACAATAAAATATATTGACATGGGGAAGAACATACTTACTAGTTATATCAATCGGTAAAAAATCAATAGGTAAAAAATCAATAATTCAGTTTTTCGGTTTTGGTTAACCGAAAATTCTGTTAGCAAATATGCTAACCGTTTACCGAACCGATTTTTTCGGTTTCGATTTCGGTTAAATATCAAAAAAACCGAAATTAAAAAACAATTTAAAAAAATATCGAACAACAAATAGAAGAAGAAAAAGAGTTGAAGTCGCCAAGTTATTAATTTACAGTGCTATTAACTCAGTAGCCACATAATTCTTGCACAGCAATTCTTCAAAAATTAGAAAAAGAAATCACGTTTAAGATTTTCAAAATGAAAATCCCAAAATTTATAAACTAAATTTAATAAACATACAAGCTTTGCCGTGGTCCTTGAAATTCTTTAGCTGCGCGCCTTTGGTCGGAAAGACTAAAGAGTCGTCTAACTCGGCGAAGAGGTGGTGGCGGACCGGTGAGTGGTGATCTTTTGTGATTCTGTGATCTATCTTTTCCAGATTCACAATTAAAACCAAGAAATTGTGTGGGCTTGGTAGTGCATGGGCTTGGGTTGACAAGTAATGGACTAGTTGCCTAATGGACTAACAACTAAAACGCTTGGCCCAAAATAAAAAAGTATATGTATGGCTATGGGTTCGGTTTTCGGTAAAAACCGAAAAACCGTTCGATTTTTATTGAAACCGAACCGAAATCGAAAATTCAGAAAATCAGTAACCGAAACAGGGTTCGGTTCGGTTTCGGTTCGGTTCGGTTCGGGTTTTTTGTCCACCCCTACTTAGAAGAGGAGGCTGGCCGAAAGAAATGTTTTGACGTGGTGTTTGGGGAAAAGGGAAATTATGCAAATGTGTAGGGAATGAAGTAGCGACATTTCGAAGAGGGAAAATGCAAGGGCGAAGGTGTGCGTGTGTGCCCTATGAGGAGGTCGTATTAATTTGAAGGGTAAAACATATTTCTCGATCAAGATCCCATAATGAAAATCTAAGGAAATAAGTCGAACCTTCCATGTTAAAGTTAAATTTATTTCATATTTATTTGATCTTGATTTAATAAATTTATTTTCTAATCTCCATCAACTGTCTTGACTAAAATTTCCTGGATGACATATAAATGACTTACGCAATAAGAGATCAAATTGTTTATGTAAGTATAGACCATTTATCGATCCTCATATACTTTTCATGTGTCGCTTGTGTATAACCTTGAATCACTTATCTCAAGCGATATCCTTGAGTTATGACATATTTCTCAAGTTTAAGGACTACATCAATTACTCATGAAATATTTTTTAATCTGAAATTTTCTATCTCTGGAAACAAAAAATTATTCTCCCATGTATCACACACGTATTAACCATACACTTTGCACTCATCCCATGAAATTAGGTGATCCTTCTTAAAGGCGTGATCACACGAGCAAGCCTCGAGCGAACCATATCGACACTCCCACTGTTTTTTGGACTCATCGACTTGGAGTGATTTTTTATTATGACTTATATGATTTAGGGTTTGTTACATGAATCACTCCACCTATGCAATAGAGTCCTATAAGTCGTTGAGATTAGGGGAGTTCTTATATATGGGAAGTAAATGTAATAATACAATCAAACAAGAGCATATAAATAACTAAATAAGTATTGTCTCAATTCATTTATTATTAAAAACTTATATATATATATAATTTTTTATATATTTAAACAATAATAATTTTTAGCACCGGTTTCAGTTCAAGTATGAATAGGTGAAAGTTTATTTATTTATTTTAACTAAAAAGAGATTTTTTTTGG
Organism: Lippia alba; assembly: GCA_037834125.1. NCBI lineage: Eukaryota > Viridiplantae > Streptophyta > Magnoliopsida > Lamiales > Verbenaceae > Lippia > Lippia alba. Next base: position 18,553,945 of record JBBMKE010000009.1, on the reverse strand, counting down.
GTGCATTAGCAAAAAAATCGGGAAATTAAAAATGTAATTAATTCTGATTATTAGATCTCAGACCGGTTCAACCTGTACGATTGAATCAGTGGGGTTTAAAAATCTTGAGGAAAACTCTTTCTTGTGATCATAAATTACTGCGCCGGTCCCGGAGACGGGAGACCAACACCAGCTATTGTAAAACTTCGACCCCACCTCTTGACCATGGCTGCAATTCCATTTCATTTGGGGATAGATTAACATATATGCATGTATCTTCGACGAAAGTATTGATTTGAGCGTCCGAGTGGGCTTCAGATTTTAATTAACAAATGGCTGAGATGATTGGTCCGAGATTGTACTCTTACTCCAATTGTAGAAATCATGTTGCACTTCATGATGATATCATCCCTAAAGCATTTCATGCAAGTTCAGCTATTTATTTATTTATTTATTATATTTTCCTTCACAAATTTCATTTAAATACTGCCGGGTTTTTGCTTATTTTGGTCATTACATTATATTTTTGTCCCTTTGTGTTCTCATGATATCTTGATGAAGCAAAGTAGGTAGTCTATATATTTAGAAAAGTAAAACAAAAAATGGATAGGGATAGAAATTAATTTTGGAAGAACTTTTGAACTTGGAAGTGAATGTTAAACAACCAAAGTATGTTACTCGTGTATGCTTTGCAAACTCTAAAATTTGAGTTTGTTGATTAATAGTAGCTAGTCTTTAATGAACTACTACTTCACCTAAAAGTGTAATTTGTTTAAAAAGTAGAGATATAAATGTTTATATGCCTGTTGTTAATGAACTTAAGGTTTGTTTATCAATTACAGGGAAGAAGTGGTCGAGCTTTTCTATTTTCTCATGCTATGAACATTTCAGTGGGTCCTAAGGAAGATAGACAGCTAATGACCAGGGACGGCGCCAGGATTTGCAACAAGGGGGGGCGAAAAAATCGTAATATCAATATTATTTTTTAGGAGTAGTGAAATCGTAATTTATTTTATAATAAAAGGGAAAAATCTATAATTA
>JBBMKE010000009.1:18515708-18529451 GCA_037834125.1 Lippia alba | reverse complement strand
CAAGTTATATAAGAGTAAGAACATGTCTAGGTTCAGTTTGATCATTGAAGCTTTAATCATCATGTAATAAAATATTAGGCCGCTCCCCTCTAGTCCATAATATTTATCGTTGACTATAATTACTAATATCGTTGATAAAATATAAGTACCTCAAATGGGAAACAACTAAGCAAGGATGGAGCCCGGATTTAACGTCGTGAAAGGCGAAGATTTAAAATATAAAAAATAAAGGGACAAAATCTTTAATTAGAGAGGCGAAAAGTTAGAATATTAAAATAATATGGGGCAAAAATATAAATATATAAAAAATATACATACAAAAATTAAAAAATTCAAAATTTAGGGGGAGGGGGCCTTGGTTCAGACCGCAAGCCCAAAACTGTTGAGGAAAAATATAGCCCAGACACAACTCGACCTAACCCAACTATTTAAAAAAGTAAGTGCATTACACTTTTTTTCACAAACGCACACCCAAGCGGGGATTCGAACCCGGGACCTCGCCCTTAGAAATGAATCTATTTACCACTTGGACTAACCCCTGTTGGCAGCAAGTGCATTACACTTGTCATTTGATTTATCATTTTTTTAGGGAAAATTACATCCAACTACCCTGTATTTAGGCTTAATTACAAGATAGTCCATATTCTTTTGAATAATATAATATAGTCCCTATATTTATTGTTTTCATGAAATCCACTAACGAAATTTGTAAAAGTACACTTATATTCCAGATACTTTTATGAGTGTTACATTTAATATATGATCAAAAATAAAAAATCATCCCTAAAAGTTTAAAAAATTAGACCTAATTACAAATATTAACAAAAGCTAGAGATTAAATGTAATTTTTAAACAATCATGGACTACGTTGTAATTAGGCCTAAATACAGGGTAGTTGGATGTAATTTTCCCTTTTTTTTTTTCAAACTTTCGCCAACCACACATCGACTGTAAAACACTCGCTCTTGTTATACCGATTTGACCGAGTCAGACTCAGACTAAATTTTTTTTTACTATTGGTGGGGCTAATGGCTAACCATTTAAAGAATTCAAAATGTTATTGTAATATTACTTATTTTTATCATGTCAAGTAAACACTAGGCTATATAATTTTACCCGAATTTTTATTCAACAACTATATTCAATTAGATTAAAATCTTTCAAGTAAACTAATTGTAACCAAGAATTAAATTTGTATCATACTCAAAATTAGAGACCGAACCCCCAATATTTATACTAGTAAACAAGTATGAATAAGTCACACCCGGGTATATTTTCACAAAAGTAATGAATGCAATAAAATTTTGGGCTTGAAATTTATGCAAGATTTGGGCCACCACGGACCGTATAGTCCAAATTAGGGCTGTCGACGGATCGGATTTTAATCTGGATCTGATCCAAATTCCATCCGACTTTTTGCATATTCGATCGATAAAAAATTTGATGGATCATATCCAATAATAAATATCCCTTATTCGAAATAAATAGAGCGAATATGGAATTAAAGGATCCGATCTGTTAAAGATCCGAATCCAATTCTTTAAGAATATTTTATTAAAATTAATTATTTTTTATATTTATCTATTAAAATTAAAACCTCAGTAGTATTAATGTTGTTTTTAAATAATATTCTTTCACCATTTATTTTAAAACAATATATTATCTTTTGCTAATAGGATATAATTAAATATATACTAGTAACCACGCACACTCTATGCATGTGCAAAAAAATATTATTATTAAAATAATTTTTTATATTACTAATCATTGAATTATTATTAAATATTTTTTATACTTAATATAATAATATTGATAAAAATAAATAAAAATAGAAAAAAGGTCAAAAATCAAATTAGTCAAATAATAATAAAATTTTAAAATATTTAAAAAATAAAAAAATATGAAAAAGATTAACTTACGCAAGATAAGATTGATTTTAAAGAGATAATGCATAAATAAATTAAAAGATAAGAAAGAGAAGAAATATGAATTAAGAGATAATGTGTAAATAAATTTTAAAAAAAGGAAATATTTTAAAAATGATAGGCAGAAAAAGAAAAGAGTTATTGAGAAAATATTTTTGAAATAAGGGACAGAAAAAAAAAGTCAAGAGTCGAAGACACCGTGACGGTTTTTATATACCCTCACGCTTAATATAATAATATAGTATAGATACAAGATATGCCTCTTCCTACATTGTAAAATAATGGTTTGGTTATGGTTGAGGGGATTTCCAGCCTTTTACTTTATTACTTTGCTAATCTGGGTTAAAACACTAATCTGGATTAAAACCGGAGCCCAAGGTTAACAATGGGAATGGATGGTTTATATACCCACTAAAAAAAACCGTGGCTAAATAAGTCATTGCCATTGGGTTGGACAAAATGACCACCTTGTCCTTACTTTTCCAGGAGAAATGACATATGTGCCCATAGAAAGTGTCTTCCTAGAGCCAAAAGCTGAGATCCCAATTTCGCCAAATCTCAATTCCCGCCTTTGAGAGGGTTTTTAGGGAAGATATAAGCATTAACTCCAACAATATTCCCTTTTAATTTAAGTAACCAAGGCAGGGTCAAACTTGTAAATGCGCACCTATATTGCAATTTAAAAACAATCAAAGTAAAAGGTGCAACAATATAGTTTATATAACATGAATGTTTTTCCATGAAAGTAAAGAGGTTTGGGGCTTAAATAAACTAAAAAAGAGTCATAAACAAACCATCCACAATGGTTTGCAAAACAAGAAAGTAAACGAGCTCTTATCATCTACCACGTGACGGTTGTGACAAACTCCACATATTCAAACTTCAACTGCTTAAATAGGTTAGGTAGTAATTAGTGACGAATTAAAAGTTTAGGCAGCAATGGGGAAAAAAATGTGCATGGTTGGGACAATAAAGTGTAATGAAATCCTTTATTATAAAATTTGTCATTAATTATGTTTATTTTGCCTTGAGTTGCCTTATTTATTTGGAATATAACTATTTCACTATTGAATATTGATATTGTAATATGTTGAGATATAATCGCATGGCAGATTGATCAATGATGAATGCGCTCCTTCACTTAATGCTTTGTTTCTTTCTTGAATGTCATTAGATTTATTGAAACCGTTAACATGTCTTATATTAATTAAATATCAAATCATATTCTACTTACTATTTGTTTCTCAAGTCTTATTTATTAATTAACTTTTTTTTTTGTTGAATCAGGTCGAATACTTATTTTGATATCATGTTGTATATTTAAATCGAAATTTAGATTTGGACTTCACAATTGTTTAGGTTTGTATGTACATTTGAATTGGAATTTGGACTTATTGTTTGGTTTTGAGTGTACAAGATATGTATTAACATATCCACATTAATTATAGTTAGGCTAAACATATACTTTAACAGAAATATATCAACATTGGTCTTTGTGCTCCATATTGATTGTTTGGGTCTTGGCGTGCATTCGATTGAAATTTTAACTTCACATTCCAAGTTGATCTCTCAATTGTTTGAGACTGAATGTGCAGAATGTATATTAATATGTTCCACATTGAACATGTATCAACAGAAATATATAAAGTTCTAGAGCGTGCGTTAAAATGTCCTATATTGATTAAAGTTAGATCGGATTCAATTCAACAGAAAAATATCAAGCCTAGACCTATGATAAGTATATTAATATATCTCACATTAATTAAATAAAAAAGGGTATATTACTTAACTCTCATCTTATCAAGAAAAAAGTAAATAAATTCTGGCTTCATTAATTAACTTTTAAAATAAACTTTACATATACTTCAATTGAAACTAATCATGTTTATTTAATTATTTTATTTTTCAAAAAAATGTTCAATGTAAATAGAAACGATATAGGGATTTTTCTGTAATTATAAATTATCTCATTTTCATAAGATTTAAGTGATTATTACTGAGTATTTGATAATTTTACTTTCAACTTGAAAATTAGAAAAATTATAAAGAAAATCAAAATTTTATATGTTGGGGAAATACCAATTTATAATATTTTACTGAAATTTACTGTAACCTTATATAAATTACATTTCTTTCTTTTGAAAAATGAGCGTAACAAGTTAGGTAATTAGGTTCAGCAATGAAATTAGTTCATTCTTAATTTTTAAAATTCTAAAGATAGCTTATGTAATATTTAATCTAAACATATATTAGATGTAATTATGTGATTTTGGAGGAGCGTGCTATAAAAAACTATTTAATACTTAAATCATACAAATAAAGTTAGTCAACAAATGCTTAAATAATGACACGAACGGTCATTTTATTCAAAGAAGAAGTTCAAAAATTCAAAAATTTATCGTATTAATTACGTAGTCAAAATAGAATATACTCACATCACAAGAGTTAAATGCAACTTCCAAAATAAACTAGGGTAATTAATAGTTTTATTTGTAAGCACAAAAAAGGAAAGGAAAAAAAAAAAGAAGGAAAATTTGACAAGATTTGACGCTGACGCATATGGGTCACTTGGAAATAAAGAAAAAGAGAAACACTGTATAAGTGTATATACATGTAATTGCACAGATTTTAAAATTATATACAATTAATACTAGTTGTATAACTAATTACGTAATTAACCGAGCATCCTTTGTACACAAATTAAAAACAAAAAAGTAATATTAGTAACTTAACCAGGAAGGCTGGAATCACTCCAAAGTTTACGGTGGATGCCCCTCTCCAGTCTCCACGACGGACCTCCGCTCCCTAACGGCGCCACCGCCGTCATTCCGGCGGCTGAAATTTCACCTCAACCGGAAAGCCCCCGCACAATTGATTGCACAGCTACCATTGCTAAGAGAAAGAATGTGAAAAAGAAGATGAAACAAATTTTAGTTTCGGACACTACATCATCATCGGCGTCTTCCAATAATTGTTGCTGCGAGACTGCCGTTCCGCAAAAGGATTTCAAGATTTACCGAAACCCTAAGAGGATTCGGGTCGGGTCGTTGCCGGTGGCCCGCAGAAGTATCGGGCCCAGTGATGTGAACGCCCTCGGGCATCCTCTGGGAATGTCAATTGCCGTTATTATTGCTCAGGTTTTTTTAATTTCAAAGTCTTTTTCTTTTTGGGGTTCTGAAGTTGAAAATTTAGTATTTTTGTGTTTTCTTGTTGGGGCAGAGGATTTTCCATTGGAGATTTGGATTTTGTTTGAAGCAGAGGGTTTTTCCGGTTGGTTTGTGTAAAAGACTTCGTTTTTATGTGGAATTTATGTCTTCCCTAATGGAACTTCAGTTCCAGTCGTGAGTGATCCCGAAATTATGCATTGATGTGCTTTTCCTCTGGTGCATTGTGCTAAAAGTTTGATCTTTTTAAGTGCCAAGTCTTGTTTTTGTTGATAATTGACATGTTGTTGGTATAAGTTCGTTTTCTTTGGCTTAATTTGGAGGTTTACATTCTGTTTTTCAATTATCTAGATATGCATTGATAATTTCTTAGAAAAATTTGTAGTTTTTAGAGGCAGCTTTGGAGAACATAGTTGAATGCCTTTCGAATGAATCAACGATAAGGGGGAGAGAGTACTGCCATATCAGCCCACATATCTCTTGCATTGTTGGTTTTAGGTAAAAGTTTCGATCTGTAGAAAAAAAAACTTCATACCCTTTAAAGAGAAAAATGGCTTTATAGGTGTTTAACATCAAATAGTTATGAACTTATGATTCCTTTAATGCATCTTTTTATTGTTATGGGAAAGTTTTGATTTTTAATGTACCATAAGTATGTAATTGACAATATTCTAATGGTATACCATCTATATTTATGATTGAGTGGCTCTGATTTTAAGAAACTTTCATGGAAACTTTTCAATTTTTAATAGGATGAATTTTACTATGGTACATAAGAATCTGGGATCCTCGATAATCTTGACATTGAGTGATGGGGCATTTGTGCAATACGTGGTATTATGAATTATTATGGGTGTCAATTGTTTGAGAGAACGAGGTTTTAGGGTGGGTAGGATTGTGTTTCCACTTACGAACAAAAATAGTTTGTTGTTTGAATCCACATTTTGTTTTTGGATGGAGCAAAACGGATCTAGGGAAAACTAATTTTTTAACTGATCTACTCATGTTGAGACTTTAGCTTCAATCAGTTTCACTTTAGGCTGTGCTTCGCTGACATGTATCGGAATAGGTGTCGAAAGGATCCCTCCATACACTTTTGAAAATGAAAGTTTTCTTAGGAGTAGTTACATTTAGAAGCGGAAAGGGGAAGCGCGTTTCTTTTATTTTCAAAACTTCCAAATTTGATGGTGCATGTCATTTTGTCTGGGGTATTTGGTTATCGTGCTCTTGTTTCTATTTTCACTGTATTTTGGTTGTGTTGTGACATTCGGTATTTGGGAGGAATTTTTGATATTTGAACCATTTGTATGGATCTTTCTATTTTAGTTTATATATGTCTATCATCAAATTAATTTAGTATGTTGCATATTGATTTTAGGTTTTGGAGAGACAAAATGCAGCTGGAGAGAAGATGTCTGTGGATCATTTATCCAGGGTATTTTCTTTATCCTTGTTAAATAAATATTACTTGGTTAATCTATTTTCTTGAATTCGTCTTCATTACTAAAGTAAGGATCCTGAAATTTATATTAACTTCACATCAATCAGATGTTCCATTTCTGAACTGTGTATATATTTCCATATCTCTTCTGGTGAGAAATTTAAATAAATTGCACTATGCTTCACTTTCAGATCTGCATTTTGGCTGTTAGAGAATATCTGGGAACGGTAAGCCCTACTTTAACCTGTGGAGATGTACTTTCCTTTCGCATAAGTTCCATAAATGTAAATAACATCCACCTCCTTATTGCTTGTTTGAAGCAGGTTTTTGGGGACAAATTTGATAATTTTGTGACAAATTTTGAGAAATCATTTCGAAGTACATTGAAGACTTTGAGATCAATTAGTGATTCATCACAAAACGTCAGTAAAGAATCCAAAAGAGCTAAATTTAGGGAGAGTTCTTGCTCAAAGGTGATCGACAGACTATACAAAGATGAGGATTCTGCATGTCCATCTGAACCAACAGATGGTTTACAACAGACTCTGCATAGAGACAATACACATTTGTCTCCGGATAAAATTGCAGAATCTGCATCCCCTCTTGACAATATAAATATTGACGAATTGGTTAATTTGATGAACCGACAGCTTGTGTTGTGTGATAAAAATACAGATCAACAGTTGGCAAGCTTAAGCTCCTCTAACTCTGCCGGCAAACACTCTTCTATGATGCTAAGCACTATGGAAAAATCTGTTATGGAGCAAACTCGTGCTAATGACCTAAAAACATTTGAGATTGGTCTTAACATGAAAAGACTGCAGCTTAAGGAAAGACAACTGGAAATCAGTTCTAATGCGAATTTTCTGGAGAGGTGGAAGTTATCCATGGGTTTCTCTAAGGCATCTTTCAAAGCTGAAAAGTTCAAAACCCAGTTACAAGAAACGAGAGAAGTGGAGCTATTGAAAAGATGCTTGGACTTTCTAGTTGCTGGCTTGTTCATCATGTTGTTTTCCCTTGCTTACGGAACTTATGTCTATTCTCACCGAAGAATTATTGAAGCTACTGAAGCTTGCTCGCCTTTGACGGTAAGCATTATCTTCCCCCTATTCTGATCTGATTTGAGTTTTTCCGTCTTGTTTTTGATTGGGGTGGGGCTGGGGTTGTTTATTTTTTAGGGGAGGGGAAAGGTAGCTGCTTGAAAAAGAGAAGCAGATTGGAAATTGGGATAATTTGGATAGAAAGAAATTAGTATAAATCTAAGAAGAAATAATTATTGGGCTTTAGAAATATTTAAAATAGAATACTATTTGAAAAGGTGTTTAGAAGGAGAATACAAATGGGAGAAGAATTGTGAATTGTTTTAAAGAGTATGTAATTAGATTACTGTTTACATATATTTGTAGGAGTAGATTACTGACATTCCTGTAATCTCATTTACTTTTTCTATTTATTATTTTTTACCCACTGTTTTAAACTATTCCTTTTCGACATTTTTCTACAATTTTCTGGAATTTAGTATTTAAGAAATATCTATAGGAAATTCTAGGAAATGCATTATGTTTTAATATGTTTAGAAATGGACTTGGGCTTAATTAAATGTCGAAAGATAGCTCATGAGGCTGAGGCTTGTCCTAGCCATTATGAAAAAAGTCCATAGATTTCTAGAACCAAAGGCTAGCAATTTGGTTCCAGATTACATACTGTCGAAAGACAAGCAAAATAGTTTAGTTTGATACTCTATCATCTATTTTAGACTGACATTCGACATTGTTTTCAGGGATAATTACATTTTCATGCTTTGAGGTTTGAACTAATTACACAAACTTTCCCTGAGGTTTGAGAAATTACAAAACCTTCCCTGGCATACCCCAAAGATTGACCCAACGCATGCTATTATAGTCAAATTTAAAGTCGAATATTTATCAGTAGTGTCAAGAGGAAAAACAATTAGTCATATAAAAAATAAAGATGATGTCGTTATTGAAATTTATTGATGCAGATGTAGGTAAATTCCTTTTTTAGGATATGTGAGTGTACTTATGCTTTTTCTTAGACCTCTGGGAGAGTTTTTGTAATCAGGCCATATTTTAGGATATGTGAGTGTACTTATGCTTTTTCTTAATACTTAATGACTTCATGTATGTTTCCAGGAATCCAAGTCATCGTGGTGGATGCCAAAATCAATGTCAACGTTTAATTCAGGCTTGCAGCTGTTAAAATGCCAAATTCAAGTCTTAAGCCGCATGTTGTTTGCTGCTCTCCTGATAATCACAATTGCCTTTCTGATCATGCAACGAACTGCCACCTCGCATCAGACGATGCCCATCACTTTCATACTGTTGCTGTTAGGAATTGGATGTGGTTACGCGGGCAAGTTCTGCATTGACACATTGGGCGGCAGTGGAAATCATTGGTTACTCTATTGGGAGTTGCTGTGCTCGTTGCATTTCTTCTCCAACATGTTCCATTCGTCTCTGTTTTCTATTCTCTACGGACCTATAGCAGTTGCAGGAAGAGTGGAATGCAGTTCCGTCTTCCCATATTGGATTAGACGAATGCTTTACTTGAGCGCTCTGCTATTTCTCCCATTGCTGTGTGGGTTTATGCCTTTTGCAACGCCTTGGGAATGGCTCAATCATTTTTCATCACGGGCCTCAGATTTTGCAGAATTTGTAGACGATTGAGATTTTGCTTGAAGTGCAGGAGAGAAAATTTGAAGTTATTGGATAGTTCATATTTGTACCATAGGGTTTGTCAAAACCTTTTTTGTACTATATATAATGTTCATTATTTATCCCAGAGTGTAAATTTCTGGACTTGTGTTTAAGTTTGCCGAGTTGTACTGTGATATAGAATGCGATTTTCAGGGATTTCTCCCTTTTAGGTATATGGATGTATGAACTCGAAAGACAGTAGATGGTTTAAGTGGTAAGCATCTGTATTTGTAAATTTTGGTCACGGGTTCAGTCTTATTGGTCGTGGGTTCAGTCTTATTGAAGATAGCTAGGGAACCATCGATCCTCTTTAAAAAAAAAAGGAAAAAAAAAAAGAAGGATGGATGAACTCGACCTGTATGTATCACATATATATTATCAGAAACAGAAGGAATATTACAATCACATGTTTACATACGTAAAAAACTTTGACAATCAAACATCTTCAAACGCTGTTCTTGATGGCAGAACTGTATCCAGTCTGATCATCGTAATACTTGTCCCACAACATCACACCTCCATACATGTTCGAACCCTTGATTGTTGGAATCACATTTGAAGTAAGCACATTTGCAGGCACAAATCCACTCCCTGCTGCCGCTGGAGCCGCCGGCAGCCCAAGAAAAACCTTTCCCGCCTTAATCGAAATCCACTGCTTCCACGCGTCCTCAAAAGCAGAAGCCCCCGAAGAGTACTGGCACGGATTGTTGTAAAACTGCACCCAAACGTAGTCGAAAAGGCCAGTATCGATGGCGCCACCAATCCATGCATCCGGGAAAGGGCACTGCGGGGCAGCACTCAGATACACCTTTTTACCCTTGTTGCTGTAAGCAGAAAGATACCTAGCCAAATCATCCCAATGCTGATTAGTTCCACCCTCAATATCAAAGTCGATTCCATCCAAAACTGCGTCTCCTAACGGACGGGAGGATGATTTCCCGCCCAAGAAATTGTTCCAGAGATACTTAGCAACTTGTCTGGCGTCCTCGGAAGAGGCGAGGTAGTAGCTTCCCGATGCTCCACCGATGGAAAGCATGACTTTGACGCCTTGAGCCTGACAGGATTTGATGTCAGAGCTGAGGGATGTGCAGCCGTTGGTGGTGGGATCACAGTGTCCGGCGAGATTGATCATCGGAGTTTGTCCGTTGCCGAATGTAGCGAGGAATGCTAAGTTGACGAACTCGTAGTTTCCGGTGGCGCAGGTTTCTGAAAGTGTGCCTTCGTTCCCGTTTTGGCCCCAGTATACCGCTATTTTCCCGGCCTCGGAGGATTGGAGTATCAGGGACAGGGAGAAGATTATTAATGATAGAAATGAAAGGTTTGTAGTACGAGTATTCGCCATTTTTGGGTTCTGAATTGATGATGTATAATTGGAAGTTGATGATGCTTTGTTTGCCATATTGATGCAGGTTTTATATAGAAGATGATTTCTTAATGCAGACAATTTAAGAGCCTTTGAATTTGAAGAATGGATGCGTAGCGTTACAGTTGGGTTCTTTCTTGGTACGTAATGCTTAGAGTTTAGCACTTAGCTTTGGCTGGGAATGCTATGAACACATTTTATGCAGTTTTCCACAAATTTGACTCTTATTTTCTGTTTTATTGAGAAATAATATAAAGTGCTCGAGTCTTACTCATGAGATTAGCACGCATATCTCAAAAAATATGATCATATTCACGTCGGATATTTTATCAACAATTCTTAATGATGAATTTCAAAAATAATATCTGTATTTTTTGATATATTTTAATCTCAATGATAGTCTTGAGCCTTAGCTCTATAACGAATTATGATACATGAATACAAGTTCGGCAATACAATCATTACAAAAAATAAAATATATATAAATAAAATTTTCACATAAAAAATATTAAATACTGCAGTAATAACAAAACATAGTAAAATAATATTTTTAAAGTATCAATAATTCCAAATAATGTAGTAAACCACGTGTTAATGTCTTTGAATAATAATTTTTCAGTTTAAACTAAAATAAAGGACCTTTTTGTTTGATAAGTAGATGACACGTTACGTTACTATACCACCGTATAATTGAGGAAAATCTAAAATAGGCAAAAATATCTCCCGAAGGTGACTGGTGCTCTCCTCTCACATGCTTCTCCCTCCTCACTCTTCTCCGCCGGAGTCGCCCCACTGTCCACCTCCACCAATTCCGCTCACGCAACCTTCTCTTCCTTTACACTTTACATACATTCATTCCAATGTTGATGTAGTTTACTGTACTGTATCTCTCACGGTTGAAATTTGAAATGGCGATTCCGACTTCTCTCTCGCTGTTCCCCGCCTCCGTCGCTTCTCCTCCGAAGCAGCTTCGTTCTGCTTCTCTTTCCGCCGGTGTTAGGGTGGTTAACTTTAAGAATGTCGGCGCTTTGTCCGCCGGCGAGGACCTACCCTTGGATTACGACACCTGGCTTCCGAAACGCGATGCCAGGGATCGGAGGAGGGCGGGGATTCTGCTCCATCCGACGTCGTTTCCGGGACCCTATGGCATCGGGGATCTGGGGATCCAGGCGTTCCAGTTCATTGATTGGCTTCACGATGCTGGTTGCTCTCTTTGGCAGGTTCGCTTGTGTTTTCCTCTGTGTTTATTGATCAGTTTTGGGGAGTTTTTAGTTGTTGATCAGTTTGAGAGTGATTAAAACATGGATAAGACGAGGTTGGGGCTTAATTTGGAGTATTTCCTTAGCGGGAATTGACTTTGGTTATCCGTTTTCTCTTCTTCTTACTTTCTCTGTTGAAATTCTTCGTTTTTTTTTTTTTTTTTTGTGTGTTGATGTCAACTATTTTATACTTACGCATAATATGGTTTATTTAGGACAAATGTTGTTTTTTATTTTTTTGTTTTTTGGACATAAATTTTGTTTGAAATGTACTCTTTTCTGTAATTGATTGATGTTTTTGCAGGTTCTTCCTCTTGTTCCTCCAGGAAGGAGGGCCGGTGAAGAGGGATCTCCCTACTCTGGACAGGTTCTCACCGTGATTTCCTTTCACATCGTTGTCGTATTTAATTTCTGTCCTTTAGAATATTGATCCTATGATATCCGAATTTTGGGAAACATGGTAAAATATCTAAAAGTGACACCGTGGAGTTGTTTTATACTAAATGCGCTGCAGAATCAGATGATTGTGTTTAATGGTGGTTGCTTACTTCCAGGATGCCAATTGTGGCAATGCACTCTTGATTTCTCTCGAGGAGCTTGTGAAAGATGGTCTACTATCAAAGGAAGAGCTCCCAAAACCAATGTGAGAAATATGTCACTCTTGACTGCATTACTTTGCTGAAGGTCTTTTTAGAATCTCTCCCCGTAACATCTCTGTAAATACTTGCAGAGATACGGATCGTGTAAATTATGCGACTATTGCTGACATCAAGGATCCCTTGGTGGCTCAGGTGAGGTTTCGATCCTCATCTTTTTCAGTTTACTGCATTGACAGTATCGGTTTGTGATAAGTATATAAATCAAATCAAGACTCCAGGACCTTATAACACGTAGAAATAACACTATGATATTCATTTACCCTTGATAAATGTGAGAGAATTTTAATATATATGTTTTGTACTCCTTGTGTCCATAATCTCTGTAACTGTTCGGTATTTTCATTTCCTAATTACACGCATAAAAATTTTCTTGGAGTATACTATCAGAAAGATCGGTGTAATAAGAACAATAAAATAATTCTACAATGAACTCTGCCTTCAAAGCAATAGTCTCTGATTTTCACTAATTTCATTGCCTCATTTATCTCAATTAATACCCTACTTGGAAAACATGCATTTTTCGTTTTATTCTTTTGCACCTGGACATCATCATAATTGCTGTTCATTGTAACTGGTAGCAGCAGGCTGCATTTGAACAATTTAAGCTAAGACTGTTCTGTAAGAAGATTCCTGGTTTTCCTTATTTAGGCTGCAAAGAGGCTTGTTTTGAGTGAAGGGGAGCTAAAAGATCAACTTCAAGGGTTCCGCAAGGATCCAAATATTGCAGGTGAGATGTTAATACTTTCAATTGTTTAGGCTGCAATGAGGCTTGTCTTGAGTTAATACTTTCAATTATCTTGTGTTACTGTGCAAATTAAGGATTATTATCATAGAATCAGTACCCCACATAAAGTTGTACCCAGATGTTGCCTAAGTGTTCTTCCAGAGGTACTTGTTGGTGATTTTGCACATATATTATGTCTCATTAAAAATGTATTGGGTATTTTGAGGAGCTAGCCAGTTTTATAGACTAGTAATGTACTTGTCTATCAATATCAGAAGGTGGTGAATGCCGTGCTCAGCACTTCTCTTAAAATTACTGCTTGTACTATTACCCGCTTAATTGCCTCAGTGGCTGGGGCAAATTAAAGGCTCCGGTTGTAGTTTTGTAAAATTATAGCTGGTCAAATTTAGTACAACTTCAGTTTTTAGTTCACCAATAAAAATAGTTTTTCCTGATATGCATTTCTTTTCTTCATCATGCTCATTTTCAGA
>JBBMKE010000009.1:18383475-18394492 GCA_037834125.1 Lippia alba | reverse complement strand
TTAATAACGTATTATAGTATCACACAACATATCATTTGTACTAATTCAGTATTTATACGTATCCTTTGTTGCAATGATAAAATTTCTTGTGGTAATATAAAACTGGCGAAATGTGGTATGCGATAGTCACAATGACGTATCTAATTGTCCATATGTCGTATAAAATCATGAAAAGTGTGAGGTATATATTTAGCAATATGTGGTATATAAAAGACCAAATAATGTATCTAATCGCCCATATGTCGTATAAATTCATGAAACGTATCAGAAATGCTTTTAGCACCCCCATGAGCTGAAATTACATAACTTTATTCATGTAGTATAAATTTAGCAATATGTGGTATAATAATGACAAAATGACATATCTAATTGCCCATATGTCGTATAAAATCATGAAAAGTATCAAGTATATATATAGTAATATGTGGTATAATAAGGACCAAATGGTGTATCTAATTACCCATATATCGTATAAAATCATGAAAAGTATCAGGTATATATATTTAGTAATATGTGGTATAATAAGGACCAAATGGAGTATCTAATTGCCCATATGTCGCATAAAATCATGAAAAGTATCAGGTACGAAAAAACCATCATTCTAGTCCAACTAACACCAGTCAGCACCAATGAAAGAAAAAGTATGCAATATATATAACAAACACCATTCCAATCCAACAAACTAAATTACATAGATTATTCATAAAGTACACAAACTGATACATTTTGAAGACATATAAAATTACTATTCAAGGGGATGTGTGTAGCTGCGATGATTATGACCCTTTTGCTTGCACCGTGAATATGTAAGATCTCTTTTGACAATTTGGGATGGTATTCTCTTTTGTTTTCTACGTCCTGGTTGAACTCTCATATCAGGTGGAAACATGGCATATTCTCGATCAAAAACACAAAAATAAATGCTACACTCACTTTTTAAGAATGCAAATGTACAGCACCAATGCTAATTTAGAGCTACGCCCTGTATTTCGATTGTCAATCCATCGAAATAGTTCATTATCAACAATAAAAAGCTTCATAGAAATGTCTTTCTTAACCACACAAGAAAACTATAGTGTTCCAAGAATCAAAGTCTCTTTCAGACATATCATCAAACAGTTTGATGACAAAATCCAAACGACCACATTTACCATCTCCCTCTATCATAGGATGCACCATCATACCCATGGATATCATACCGCCCAAGAGACGCCCTTGGATATGGAATATCTCCCCACAAGCCAGCCCAATTTTAGTTCACTCTCTTTGTTTGAGCTAGTCATCGCTATGAAACCTTGCTCAAAACATTAAACAACAAACTTAATCTACGAAATGGTAAAAATTTAACGAAATGCCTGAAATTACAGACGACAGGTGTGAAGACCCAAACCTGGAGTACGTAGGTGAGAGTTTCCGGAGCCAACTTACTTCAACACCGTCTTTTCCGTTTTCTGCGCGAAATTGGGTACGGCGGTAATGGTGCAATATAATTGGAAGAAAAAGATGGGAGCTTTCCGAAATACAAGACTGTCACCGGTGATTTGGGCGCACCGAAAATAGAGTTGCGCCAGCGAGATGGGAATGAAATTTTTGCTCTTGCTCTTGCTTTCAGACAATAATTGAAAGATGAGTTTATTGGTTGAAGATGATAAAATGAGGGTAGGAATGCCATTTTAAGTGCTTGGGGAGTAGACCAAAATTAGCAAAGTGATTGGGGATTAAGTGAGGAGAATTTTCAAAGGAGGGAGCAAACTAAAATTTGGAGAACCTAGAGGGAGTTAAGTGAGACTGCCCCCATTATTAATACTAAAAAATTAGAAAAGAACAATCTTTCTTACCGAACAGTGCGAGTAGTGCCAAGAAATAATAAGAATTAATAATATGTTACGTATCACTGTATATGTAATATATGATTGTTTTTCTATTTCTCCTTTCTCTCCAATATTTTTTTCCCTCTGTTCTTTTGTGGTCTCTCTGTTATAGGGTTTTATTACAATTAGAAATTTAGAAGTATAGATAAAAAGATAGACTAAATCGGATGACTTGATGAAAAAGAAAAAGGTTACTATGAGTATGGTAAGAAAGAGAAAAGATAGCTTTTGTGTTTTAATATTTGAAATCTGCAAAGACGAGAAGGAAGATAGAGAAAAGTTATTTTTGTGTTTTAGGAGAGAGAAAGAGAAAACGGAGTCAATAACTTGACGATCAATTGAAGTTTTCTTAATAAAATATAATAGGACATGTGTCAATTTGTTAGTGGAGTAGCAGGAAAAAAAACAGGAAAAAGGAGCAGGGGATCCGAAGTGCCCACTCCGCCATTTCACACCTTAAGAGTTTAGATTCACATTCTCACTCTAGATTTTCCACACGACTTCATGCTAAATTCTCACAGCAGCAGTAGCGCCAACCACCACCTCCGGCTCCACCACCGCCACCATCTAGCACCCACCACCAATCAACATAGAATTTTTTTATTTACCTGGTTTTGGGGCAGAACCTAGCTCCCATAACACTCCGACGCCACTATCTCAATCGTCACTTACTGTCGCGCCTCCCTCTTCTACTTTTTGCTGACACTAAGTATGCTTCTGCCTCTCACCCTCATTTTTTCAATGTCCATATCCACTTCTGTCACCGCCGTCCTTACTGCTCCGCCACCGTCCTTGCTGCTCCACCACCATCCATATCTTTAATTTGTGATTTTTATTTAATTTTTTTAGTTTGTCTAGATCTGTCTAGTTTGAGATCAGTTTGGGATCGTCATATGTAGATATACTTTTATTTTTATTTTAGTTTGGGAATTTAATATTTACATATTTTGCTAAAATAAATTACTAAATTCTAGGATATTTGTACAACTATAGTGAACGGAATATTGCAATATTGAGATCTGGTGTTTAAACGAATTTTATGTTAGAATATTATGTTTTGTTATTTAGAGATTCGGTGTTTACATAATTATAGTTGATTATTTTGGAATTATGCAATGATGTTCATTTTGTGGTTCATTCAGTATTTCAGTTTTCCACATTTCAGGCTCCACAACAATTATGTGATTAGGTTTGGATCGGGTCGGGTTGTGCCGGATGGGTCGGATTATTGGGTAACTTGAAAAAATTTCAGATCAACCTGAACCCACTCGAACCCGATGAAATCTGGTTAGGGTTGAGCTTCTCAGGTTCAATTTTAGGTTGGATTAGGTTTAGGTTGAATTTTTTTATATTGTATTTCTATATCAACCCAACCTGAACTGTAGCGCCCGACGCGCGACGCCACATCCCCCGCACTAAGACTCAGACCCGGTCATGAAATGGAAAGTCCAAGCCCGAATTTGAATCAAAGTGAACGGGAGACCAACTCACTCACTAGGCCAGACGGGAGCTAGAACCTCGAAACCAATTAAGCATAAGAACAAAGCAAGTGAAAGCGGAAGTAAAACATGTGCATACATTCCTAACAATGAGCCACAGGCTCTATACAAGTACATCAATTAGCACGGCCTTCACAACCTCAATTTACATAACCATAAATGCCACAGGCATTCAATTCTTAAATACATAAATAAATGTGAGTGTGAAACGACTCAAACTTAACACTAGGACTTGACTTCCCGCCTAGCACTCCAAACCTGCAAGAGAAAACTGAAACAAATTCGGGTTCAGTCTATAGGAGACTGGTGGATATAAAAACGGGCATAATATAACATGTGACAGAATTTAAATCACATACTGCATGCTATAATCCCATACGAGGTTTTAAGAACATTTCCCAAGTGGGCAAAACTAAAAAATCAAAGTTTGGGATTATAACGATCATATTTCAATTAATAAGGTTATCAATAGCCGGCGGGTAGGCGTGCACCAACTCCATTCATCTTCTTTATGTATCTATTAAACATTCATTCAATCATTCATTATCATGCATTCATTCTTGTGTGCACAATCAATCCATTCACCTTTCCCTTCCATTAGAAACACGTCTACCTTGCGCAGCGGAAGATATTGTCCTGTGGACCATGGGCGAACCCATGCCACTTTACAGGTTTTATTCCTCCCGATGGTGTAACCGGTGCCCCGAGGGGACCCATCCAGGAGGACGCGTCTCCCCAATCATTGACCAATGGGATTATATGGAATCCACCAATTGGCACTCAACTCTCATTCCCCGCTAAAACTCCTAGCGAGGGCTGGTATCGTCGTAATCCATGTGGGACTAAGGTACGGGGATCTCCATCGGCCCGATGCCTTCCCGGATAGCCACATACACTAAGTCCCTGGGCCCGTGCATTCATTCATTCATGCAATCATTTCCCACCAAAACATTAGGTAGGGAATTTCATAAAAGAAAAGGGGATTTATGTTGTCAGTCATTTACTCGATAAAGAGACTCGATATATATATATATGGCTTAAAACCTTTCAAGTTGGGAATATATCAGGTCAAGATATCTAGTAGTAGAGAAACCCACCTGTTACACCTTACCAACAATACCAAAAGAAAGAAAGACTTGAGGATAGCCTATGAACCCAACACATCTCCACCTTGGAGAAAACTGTACAAAAGACAACACGGTGCAATGGTGAGACTCAAGACTCCAAATGAACCATATATGATGCACGACAATGCATTAATGTGGTATGGCATGCATAAAAAATGATAACAATGCATGAAGATATTCATATGCACAATTAGTGCCTTAAAGACACAAACACAAGCAATTCATTCATTACATGAAGTGATCATATCCATTCGACTTCCATCTTTCATAAACCATACCAAAACAACCTATACATGTCATATAATAACCAATGCACATACCAAGACATGTTTAAAATGCATATAAATCATAAAAGGAGAGATAAGTTATCACACAAAACCAATAAACCAAGAAAAGATTCATGCATGCACTTTGGAGGAGCATATAGGGCATGCGAGATCATATTTCATAGACGATCATATAAAACGAGTCATAAATCCTAACATATAGTAATACATGTTAATAAAGTATATAATCCAAGTAAAACACATATGGGGGGTCAACGGAGTGAAAGGAACCCAAGGTAAATGCGCATGTTTTGGTGAGAGCTGACAGTTTTCGGAAATGCGCAAGCTTTAGGAAAATGGGAATATCTCGAGTTATACAATTTGAAATTGAGTTTTGTTTGTTTGAAATGAAACTAGACACATAGAGCTTTCTAAGCATAGGTTGCAAAAATCTTGGTTCAAAGCGAGGTGAAAATGGCGTAGGTGCGAAGTTGGACGAATGCAGTTTTCCGGCGAAGTATCCACACAAAAAGTAAATAGGTATATCTCACAATATATAAAATATATTGAGATGAAATCAATTGGAGAATGTTCTACATCAAATAGGTTTCAGTGGTTAAAATTTCAGATCATTTTGAGGTGTTTTGGGTAGGTAACAGCCGTTAGGAAAATTGACCTGCTAAAGTGTAACGACCGTTAATGGCCCTGAAAGATCCGTGTACCGGGTAACGGCCGTTAATGGCTTCTATGCATGGGAGGGGTAACGGCCGTTACCCCGTCTTGAAGCTGAAAATGAAGGGGAAAGTGTGGAAACTCGACGGGAAAACCCCCCAAACAACCCCAACTCCGAATTCCACCCCAAAAACCCTCAAATAACAACACAAGCACCTCCATACACATATAGGTATACAAATTCATAATAAAATCATCAATCCTCCACAAACCCACATCATATATACACACATATACATATATACATACATATTATACACACATAAGCATACACCATCTCCACAACCAAATTCCTTTCCAACAATTCATGAATCCAAGTACTAGAACATCAATTACACACAAAATCATGCTTTCAACCAAAATCTCAAACTCTAGCTCATGAATCCACATAATACCTTGGATGAGAAAGGAGGGCAAAGGAAGGATGAAAATGGAGGCTTGAAGCTTGAGCTTGAGGGAGGAGAATGGAGCTTAGGATCTTGCCTTCTTGCTATCAATTCTTGAGGGGAAGAGAGATGGGAGTGTGTCTCTTGTCTTGTGTGAGAAATGAAGAAGAATGAAGAAGAATGATGTGATGAGGGCTTTGAATCGTGTATAAGGAGGAAGGAGATGAGGAAAATTGCACTTTGGTCCTTAGAGAGTTTAAGTGATTCCAGTAGGGCCCCCAAGGTTTGGTAGTTGAGTGATATAGGTCTAATTCAAGGTTTAAGTGAGTCCAAGGATTTCATATAAAGTCAAGTAGGTACATAATCAAAATGAAACATTAATAGAGCAAGAATACGGGTAGCAAATGAATTTAAATGGCGAAGTCAATGGTCATATACATCACGTAGGTCATGTAGTGGCAATTAATTCACGAAATTATATATACGAGATATCTACTTAGCAGATAAACACATATAAGTCACATAACTCTTGACCTAACCCACTCGTGACGTCTCACCTGTCTAGTCTTGAAAACACGGGACGTTACATGAACCACCCGAATTGACACCCCTAGCACCAAGCAACCACCATCACCGCACCACCACGCAGCCACCGTCCTTTTCAATCCAAATATGAAATCACAACTACCACCACAACCATTAGCCGCCACCACAACCATTAGCCCCAAGCAGCACCATCACTTTACCAACACACAATCACAATTCTTTCCATGCCTAAATATGAATTTACCACCACCATGTTGGAAAACATAGATTTTGCAGACGGAATTTAAAAAAAGAATAATTTGCAAAAGCGAATCGTAAAACTTGCAATGTTTGTGTCAAAACTAAGAGAGTTTCAAGAAACTTACCAAGATAGAAGCGTTCTTTTGATGTTGGTACAACCTATCAAACAGTCTTCAAGCGGATTATCCCTCAAATGGCCTTCGAATAGATTCCAAAGTAGGTAATCCTCCAAAGCGTATCCACACCAATCCTAGATCACGATCAAGAACGTTGGTCTAAAGTTTAAGAGAAACCCAACCCTTGTATAAATACTAGTGGGTTTGAAAATCCCTAGGGTTTTCTAAACCTAGTGGGCTTTTGATTGCTTACTCAGTAATTCACTAATTAATTATTAGTTGGAACTTCACATCCTACTACTGCAAATTTGAACATTGTGAATGAGTGGGAACAAACTTTAATGGATGATGTATATGCAAATTTGGAGCAATATGAAGTTGAGACAGTTGCACCAATTGTAAGTGTAGACTACTGTAAAGTTAAATAGTTGCACAAGAAGCAAGAGTGGACCACTTTAAGCTGAGAGCAATGCTTTTCAAATTGACAATGAGATTCATGGGATGCTAACAAACAAGAAAAAGAAGATTTTTGAGCTAACAACAAAAAAAAGATAGAATATTATTTTTAGTTTTTAAATTGTTGTATATTATCCTATTGAATATTGAACTTTTAGTTTCTTGATAGTAGTTTCAAAACCAGCTGGAAAAACTCCTCCCAAGAACAATAGGGTGCTTTTGCAGAAAACATGCCACAAGAACAGGTCACCATTCAAAAGCATTACAATCAATGAGCCAACACCATCTCAACTAAAACCATTAATTGTACCGAAAGAAAAGGGGAAGGGTAAGAATAAGTTTGTGATGTCTCAGCCAGAACCAATTGGAAATATTGATGTAATTATGGCGAAGTTGAGCAAGGATCTTGGATTTACGTCATACACACAACCTATTGAAAGTTCTAAGTGTAAGCAAAAGCCTCTAGTGCGCAAAGACTCTGGTGTTAGCAAGGGGAGTGATCCTATTATGGAGTTGATGTCCAGCATTATGTCTACAAAGTCCACCTCAACCATCAAGAAGAAGTTGGACTTTGAAATCAAAGAACTTAACCGTATGTTCAAAAAGTAGGAAATTATGCTGCCTTTTGTCAAACTTGTTCGTTGTTTCATTCATCTCATCTTTTGGAAACTGTATGTGAATAATCTATATGGGTTTTACGACTTGTACGTTGTCTAACTTAAGCAAAACAATGGGGAACAATGTACATAAACAATAGATAAATTTGTGCACATTCTGAATTGTTTTTATTTTATTAACTACCAATTGAAACATTCATAGCAGTTATAGAATGAGTTTGAGAATAAGAAACAAAAGTAGTAAAACTAGTAGTGACATGTTCAAATATATCAGCTTGTGCAAGAGCTTTTAATTGAACTTTTCTTCTCCAATGCAGCTTCATCTTCAAATGTCTGATTTTCAGTAGGGTTACACCAATAAGAAAATCCGTGAACCTCACAACAATATAATAACTTTCCCCGGTTGGCATTGTCTTTTTGCACTACTTTGATAGTAGTCCACCGATTGCAGTTTACTGCCCTGCATCGCTCCTTCATGTAGTTCAATAAAGAATTACACAAGAATTACGCGTGTATGCTGAACTAAGTGAACTAGCCATGATATTTTGGTTCTTAGGGGTTGAAAAATGGCCTTAAAAGTATATATGGACACACTCCCAACGGCTATAAACCGCTATGTTACAAAAAGAATTATTATTACAAATAGATCCTTAAGGTTTGAATTTGATAACAAAATAGTCCCTGTTATTTAGTATCTGAGGGCATTTTAGTCAATTTATAAATATCAATTTAATATTCAGGGATATTTCGGGCTGGTGAACTGTTGACCCTGACGGAACACTAACGTCTGTTATGGACATCAGACGGAACTAGAAGTATAGAGATTTGACGATAATTACCGAAAGAATGGGGACCTATTTATAATTAGAGCAAATCTCAGGATAGTACAATATAATTTTCCCTAAAAATAAAACAAAATTTAATTTTTAAAAGAACTATTATAATAATATTAGAATAATAAATAAGTCCGAATTAGATCAAGACAATATATTGAATAAAATTTAATTAAGATAATATTTTAATTTAACCTAAGAAATAAGTTATTAAAATAATTTAAAAGACTATAATAACCAAAACCCTAAATAATTCGGAATCATGTTCCTACATAACAAAGACGAGTTCGAACCCTTCCTTTTAAATATGAGTAATTCAAACCTTTAAAGTTTACACTGCATTCTTAAATTGTTTTATATTTTGAAAATTATCAAAATCAACAATTTTTTATCCAATCCTCTCAAATTAATAAACTAGTATTCTCTCAGCTTGGAGGAGAGGTAAGTTCTCTCCAATTTCTTGATATTAATTTAAGCTCTAGGTTTTCTCCCATTTATTGATACTAATTCAGTGCAAAGATTAATCCATATTGTGACTTAAATTAAAAATTTTAAATCAGACTTACGTGAATAATGAACGTTTGGCATATGGGTCCTTTATGAAATTATGTTAAATATTGCAAACCTTTGGGGAGTTCAACATAAATTGGTTTAATTTATGGGGTAATTCACTTTCCCTTTGGGGTTATTTCGTAAATAAAAGGAAGATACTCCCCTTGTGCTTAAAGTATCTTCCCTAACAAGAAATACGTTCCTATTTCAGAAGAAAAAATATATATATATGTAAGAAAAAGAAACAAAACCCCAAAGGGTAAATTTGCTCGCTGAGTGAACCTTTAACTCTCTCTCATCTCCCCCACTCTTTCTCTCTCTAGGGTTTCGATTTCTCAATTCGTTCCAGCTAATTCAGGGTTCCTCGAATTCATTCGTATCAATATGGTGAGCAATCGTTGCATCTCGATTTCGAATTTATTGTATTTCTTCCGTTTCGATTCAGATCTTGTGCACTTGATTTCTGATTGTTGGGCTTTGAAATTTGTTAGGAAACTGGAGGGGGGAATTTGGAGGCACAAATAGAGGCGTTGCTGAACGTCGAGAAGCAGATGCGGCAGGCGGGTGACGTGGCAGGAACAAGGAAGGCCGTCACGGATATTTTACAGCTATGCTTCGACGGTGGCGCCTGGAAGACTATGAATGATCAAATTGTGCTTATCTCCAAGCGCAGGGGACAGTTGAAGCAGGTCCAATTTATTTCTTGCACCTTATGCATTTTAGGTTATACTGATTTAGTTTTTAGTTGGAATTGAGTTGTGGAATCTGAATCCAATTTTTTATCTAAAAATGAATTAACTAAACAAGCAATTCCGAATTAGAATTAAAATTTTGCTTCCAAATTAGAAATAGAATTTAGCTTTTTGCTAGTGTTGACAGTGTTATGGCCTGCAATAGGATACGGAGAATGTAAATGTCGATATTGGTTAGGCTTCCTGGGTTTGATTTCATTGCAATCATTTTAGTAACCTAAAGTATAACTATACGGACGACTGCAGAGGTGACATATGTGGACTGATGAAGTTTACTCAAGTGTTATGAACCCAGGTTATGTTCGATAGGTTGATGAGTTGGTTGAGTAAATTCTTTCTTCAGAAGATATCCGAGCAATTTGAACCGAGATAAAGAAATTAGTAATTGAGCGCCCTATTCTGGATAGTGGAAGATAGTGGATTCTATATTAATTTGATGGTTATGATGTCGAAAAAGTCAAATTGAAGATGCATAACATACATGTGAAATTGCATGTTTTCTGATGGGGTATCATATCCTGGTAATGTTTTACACACATGTCAACTAGACTGATTATAATGGTGAATACTTTTGACACTTATGGACAATCCTCTGGATAAAGACCTGTAAAGTCTTCCAAGGGTTTAGGTTGATGAGTGCATTTTTTGGGTAAAAAGATATGGCAATGGAATGGTAAATCTAATTTGTTTTTATATGTCCCCAGTTGGCAACTAACTGGCTTTCAGTTATGTTGGCTTCACTATTCTTGGAAGAAATTGTTCTCATGCCATGTTAGATTTTTACCCTCTCTTCAGCTAGAAAAAAGAATATGGTGAACTTTGTATACAAGCTGTGGCTTTCTCTTATTTCTTTGTCTTGTTAATCCCCTTCCCTATCTTATCTTTTGTGTGTTTTGAGTGGTGCAGGCTGTACAAGCAATGGTCCAACAAGCCATGCAATATATTGACCAGACTCCCGATCTCGATACTAAAATAGAGCTGATAAAGACACTTAATAGTGTGTCTGCTGGAAAGGTGATTTCTG
>JBBMKE010000009.1:18278836-18302013 GCA_037834125.1 Lippia alba | reverse complement strand
TTCTTGGAATGTTTTTCATTTATTCGCTATTACTTTATTTTCAGCAATTTTAATCGGCAAAGAGTTTTCCGATGCACATGAGAGAGAAGCGTGACCGTTGCGGCAAGTCATTAAAAGTGGTCCTTTTGTCACTGAAATTGGGGATCATTTTTCTCGAGAGGTGCTGCTTTTCTACCAAACAACCGTTGAAGATGTGCACAACATACAAATGTTGTGATGTAATCTATGTTGTATGAATAAGAATGACAATACGGATATGGAAATACAAATTTTTTTATGAATTTTTTACATAAAATTTTGATAAACTCGAGCATATTATTCGTCGTGATGGGACCAGGATTTAAAATGTGTGGGGAGGGGAAGGATGAAACTTATGAAAAATTTTAAATTGGTTGGGTCGAATTAAAAGTTGAAACCCTTAAAATTTATAAATAAAAATTTTTATAATTTTTTACTTCAAATTCTTTGTTGGGGCAAAAAATATGTTCCCCTCGTTCGGTTGTGTGTATCGAAAAATTATAATACTTATATAAGTTGAAGTGATGGTTAATCCAAACTATAAGGTTAGGCCCTTACCATATTCTTTGTTAAGCGAATGATCATTACAATTCACCTATTACAGGTTTAATGCACAATCCAAATTTATCTAAATATTTTTCTTTAATAGAAACCACTATCTTAGAAGCTTCGAAAATTTTTGTGAAATGCGACAAATTATGACAAAGGACTTGGATTAAAATTTGATGGATTATCCTCATATTGTTTGAATATAATATATATAAATTGAAAAAGACAAAATAGGAGGACAAAGTGCACCGTCACTCAGACCTTAGTTGAGAACAGATATACTAAATAACGTCACAAGTTTATTCAACCACAGCTGCACTATTTATTAATTCGGTGCAACTTTTGCAATTCCAATTCCTATTATTAAAAGGAGTATTTTTATAAAACTCCCCATAAATTGAAATAATTTTAATTTGTTTCTCAAGTTGAAATTTTATTTAGTTCACTCCCCAGATGATAATCAAAATTTGATAAAACTCAGGAATCTCGTATTCAAATCGTGATATAGCGTATCTAAATCGCAATATGCCGTATTTGCTGCCCAGATTAGGGAGTAAAGTCTAATTTTGATTTTTAACTGGGGGGTGAACTAATTTTTTTTTTGACTTGAGAAGCAAACTAAAAATTGAGTCCACAATTGGGGATTGTTTCATAATTTTCCGTATTAATAAAAAAAAAGGAGAATTTGTTCTAAATAATTTTGGTGGAACAAATTTTAATTTATTTTTTAAAATAATTAGTTTTAATATTTCTTTTTTTTAATTTTAATTTTTATTAACTCCCTAAGCTCCAAAATTGACAGTAGTGTTTTTAGTTTTTTTTTCTTTTTTATAATATGTTAATTTTAAACTTAAGTACGATAACTTTTATTAATAGTTTAATTTAAAATATTAATATTTTGCAAATATTCATATTTTCTCTTAATCTTCTTTTACTTTATAATCTAAGTTCTAACTCTATGAAAAAAATATATAAATTACCATTTTTGGTGGAATATACTTTAGGGATTATTAATATTGTCGAGCCCTGGAAAATTATTCTTTTGTACTTCGTGAATTGTAATTAAATTAAGCTTTTGAAGAGCGTTTGAAAAATTAATTTTATAGGTTGAAATAAGTTACAACATAAAGTTGGCTTCTACTTTTGTGTATAGGTCATTTACGGAGAAAATTTAAAATTTATTTAACTTTTAAAATATGTTTCTCAGTCGAATTTTTAAAAATTAATACTTTAATTTCTTTAAAATAAAATTTAGATCATTTTATTTTTTTATTATTATAAGAACGACGTTTAAATGGGACAATACTTATATATATAGACGAAGAAATAAGTGACAAACTCTGGTCAGAGAGAAATTTTACTGTCCATGTTTGTCTTGCGAAGCCAAAATCCCATATCGAAGGCTGCTTTGGACTTCAACAATAGTTGCCACTTTTTTCGCCACCGACAGTATATTTTTTAAAAAAAATATTTTCCTTCTTAATTTCATTATAAATTTTTAGAATTAATTTTCTTAAATTTTGATGTAATTGTCATCTTTCATTTTCAAATTATAAAATCTACGTGAGATTTCATTAAATTTGTAATAAGAAAAAGTCATTGAAACTCATGAAAATCATGGCTAAAACTAAAAGGTGTCTTCAAAGGGGTTTTGCCTCGAAGCTCAAAGATGCTAACATCATAGCGGCGGAACTGTTGGGACTCAAGAGGAATTTGAAGATAGCATGAAACTAGGAATATATAGAGCTTTAAAATTTAAACTCAGAGAACGTCCATTACAAGGAAGATGGAGATTAGATTGATTTTATGTGTACCAAAAATAAAATAAAATATCATCAACGAAATTCTTTTTTATAAATTATGATACTGCTTTAGACAAATTATTTTCTTTTTTATGGACAAAGTATTTTTTTTAATTTATATTTTAACAAGTCAATCTTTTCTTATTTATTTTTTTCCACTGCATTCTATTTTCTATCTCTTTAACCTTTTTTTTTTCCTCTCGGTCATCAATAAGGCCTCGTTTACTTTAGTGAAGAGGATATTGGCAGTCATGATATAATAGGTTAGACTAGTTAAGCTATTGGTTATTTACCTTTGTTTACTCTTTTGTGTTTTGTTGGCAGTTTATGAAATTTTTTGTTTACTTTCCGTAGTAGTTAATGACGGTCTATGTATTAATTACCATTTTACCCCTTAGTTCATTACTTTGTTTGCCCCTTTCTCGTTAACCTCAGAAGTGAAGAAATACTTTGGCCCTTCCCATCAGTTGTGGGAAATTTATATTTGTGTTCAGGATTTATATTCAATGTTGCATTGAAGAAATGTAGTCATTATATGAATCTTGATATGCTAAATTTGTCACAAATTAAATATCATAAGGCATACGAAATAATATTTAGGCATGCAAACAATTTAGTAACCAAAAATTTGAAAGTATGATGCACAAAAATAAAAATTACATTATGCCTTAATACACTTATGTGAACCAACTTCACTGCCAAATTGGAAATCATAATGCATTAACATGACAACGACACAGTCCTAAATAACAATACATTCCTTCTAAAAAAGTCATTGCACATATCAGCAAATTCCAAAAACAAAAAAAGGCCTTGAAAGGTTTTGAGAACAACATTCAAAATCTACAATAAACAAGCATCAAATTGGAGTCCATATAGTTATAGTTTATCAACACTTTGCACCCATCCAGCAAAACGACTTAAATTGGAGTCCAGCACCCAGATCATAGTTTCAAAAAACCAACAGACAACAAACTTGTGTTGACGAAATTTGCTTTTAACGTAGCTTACCATCGATGACCATTTGAACCATCACTTGTGGAACGACGGTATTCATGCCTAAAAACATGTTAAGCTGACTTGGGTTATTAACGAGCATATTCGAGACGTTGATGTGGTCTCGAATGTTGTTATACATTGGCAACGATCCTATAGCCTCAAAAACATCTTCTTGCTTTTTCATGGTGTCTTTGGCTGCCCCCAGTCACGATGTAACATCACGTAGAGATGCAGTAGACGAGATTGCAGAAACTTGTTATTGCTTCGACAATGGCATCACCGATTTTCTCGGATCTTTTTTTTCTCAGAACCTGCAGTTGCCGGGATCGGCTGTGAACCCATTGAGTTAGCTTGATTAACCACAACTTAGGAAAAGCATTACGTTCTACACGTAGTTGGTCAACGCAATCAGTCTCAAGACAGTTTCACAAGTTCATTAAGATGATCAGTTTGGGCAGGGATTCTAGCTAGAAGGTTATACTTCCCATAATATTTACGTCTACTTTCATGATCCAGAACACCAGTTCGTAAAACCAAACAAACTAGCAGCAACAAATTAGTCACTTGGAAACGGATGATCTCCAAAGCAATAAAAGCCTCTTCCTCGTTATACATACTGTCCATTCTATAATTTTTCAAAGATAACTTATTTGCAAACAAATTCATGAAAACACACATCAATTTTAACTATGATACATACAAAAAATCGTAAGAATCACACAAACCAGCCAGTAGTGAGTTTGTCGATGCTCAACATTCATGAAGTACAAACCAGTGGACTAGGACGTAAAACACAAATCCGCCAAAACCAACTAAACTATCAACGACACAATACATAGACTCCCAACAACTGTAAAATTCATCAAGCACCTAATACTCATGGTCATAACATTTATTCATGTTCACATTACATTAACCTACCAAACAAACATACTTTCATATAACATACAAACCTACAAACATTTACTTTGTCAATATTCACTAATCACCGACTAATACACATAAATTAAGTTTAGAATAGAGGAATTCCATTCTAGCACCATGTTCCATATTTTCCAATTGTTTTCTATAAAATCGCAACCCTAATCCAACATAACAATTACAGAAACCGAAATCAATAACATGGTTTACAGAAGGCAGTTACTGGAATGGTGCGAGGATGAAACCCTAGCAAAATTTATGCCAAAAACAGCAACGCTGGAACAAGAGTCCTAGTTAATTATATCTACGCGAAATATTCACCTGAAATTGAGGGCTCCTACCTCTGAAGCTAATTTGATTACTACGGCAACGACCTTCACTTCAATCGCGTTTAGTAGCTTCAACAAAAGGGGAAAATATGGAATTTGGTCTTCCAAATATTGCAGCAGGAAATCGAAATGAAGGAAGGAAGCCTACCTATTGCAATGGCAATGCAATGTAATTAACTCAACAATATGGATGAAAACGTAAATTTCCCTAACCTAGAAATGGCATGACTAACGAAACACGCCAAATTAACGTGTCTTAGGGAAGCGCCGAAAACACGCCTCGCCTACGGGCCGGTACGGAAATCCAAGGCTGAGGCGTCGACAAAGTAAACAGCCGAAATTGGGGGATGAGAACCTCCAACCCCTGGTTACCCCATAAGTAAACGGGGCCTAAATTTTTTTATTAAGTTATTTGACATTTACCCTATATTTTTTTTGTCATCTTCTAACTATTGTTTTTTATTAATTTGATATTATTTTATTTTATTTATCATAAATTTATAATTATACTAAAGATATTAATTGAACAAATTAATTTAAGATATATATAAATACTTATATTTTTTTTCATAAAAAATGAGTGTGCTAAATTAATAATTACTATACAAAGTGGGAGGACTTGTAATTAAAAAAACATTAAAATCTGTTTCTTGAAATGGATGCTAATTAGTAATTATCGAGTACCAATGTAACACCACAAATCCAGATATAAATATACAAATAGGCAAGAAAATCTGAAAAAAAAATCATCTTCTTTGGCAACCCAGAAACCAAGAATTGTAGAAATACAAACACTCAGACACAGAGATAAAGAAAGAAAAAAAGAAGATGAATCAGAAAGAACGTAGCGAATACAACTGTTGTACGATCAGATGGAAAAAGAGATTCACCATCACTCATATATGTTATATGTTCATCATTTTCATCCTTCTTCATATATATTCAAAAGTATAAAAAACACGCAGAAAATTTGAAAAAACAGTGTTTTTTCACGCAGTGAGGGTGGAGGTAGAAGGGGACTGCAAAATGAGCTTGAATAGGATGGCCGAGGGTGTGTGGATGTGGCTTATTTATGTAGGATATGATACAAAACCCTAAAAAGATTTTGGACATTACAGGGAAATACAATTGGACTCTTTCTTGAAATGGGCTCAGTTTAAATATGGGCTTAATTACTTCAGTTTATTTGTGGCATAGTTAATTAGGGCTGTCAATGGGACGGATTTTAATCCGAATCCGAACCGAATTTTAGTATATCCGTCCAATAAAAATGTCTGATGGATCATATCCGATTATAAATATTTGTTATCCGAAATAAATGGAGATATGGATTTAAGGAACCCGACCCGTTAAGAATCAGAATCCGATATTATATATAATATTTAATTAAATAAATTATTTACTAGTACATAATATTAATTAAAATATTAATTAACAAATATTAATAAATATTTGATGATAAATTTGTCTAGGCAATAACGCATTAGATATCATTATGAAATTGATATTGCAAAAAGAAGAGAAAATTATTATAAACATGGATGTATATGAATTTGCAACATGAACTGTAAATGCTTGTTTGCTTAGCATCACTAACATTCATAATCCATACATGCATAAACATTACATGATTAGTACACGACCCCTTCTAGGTTCCTTTCCTTGATTCCAAAGAATACCCCATCTTTGAAAGAATATCTTGTGTCATGTCATTCTTTTAAGTACAGAAACCTTGTTCTTGAAACTGACCATCATCTACAGGACGCAATGCATCATTACCAGCTTTTGTCACCCCACCATGCTTTCTTCCTCAGCTCAAACCTCTCGAGTGCCCTTCCCATGAGCAGTTTTAGATCTTTTCGCTTTATTTAATCACCCAAAGGAAGGTATTTGTAAGATGATCACATACTTGAGGGGGTCTATGAGTAATTTATGAACATAATAGTAGACTGTCATAAAAATTGTTATATGGTATGTGGCATGCCTCAAATATTAAATTACTCTCACAATCTGGAAACAATTACACACATAATTAAACTATAAAACAATAAAAAGGAAAAAGGCCAAATCATTTGGCCTCACACATGATTGGAATACGAAGCATTTTTTTGACAAATCAGTTTTTCTTTTCCCATTTTCTGTATGGTCCCCTTTTACACTTTACAGAGCGGTAACCGTATACGTTATTTGTCAACTGTGATGCCGTAGCAAATGATGTTCATATGGGCGTAGCTGCAGCAGCGGAATATAATACATACCCATGAAAGGCCAATGAGGTGAAAAACATGAATATGGATTCTTGTACATACCTGGACAGTAAATATGGGTCTTAGGTGTGGGTGTGTGTAATCCATTGGAGACGAAAGCAGACACTAAAACACACGGCTTGACACAACAGACGGTCATTCTTCGGTTACAGATAAGACATGCCTATACAGCCACAAGACCTGCCAGACTCTCTCTCTCTCTCCCTAAAACACACACTACTTAAACACTAGTGTCCTATTTACAGAAAAAGAGAGTAGGAAAATGAACATGGGTTCTTGGCCAGTAATGGGTCTCAAGTTGATTGTTGTGATACTGATGCTGTTCTCGAGCATTGCCTCGAATTCGGCCCGGCATTCGAAGAAATCCGACGAGCTGAAAAAGACTGAGAGGAACTACATGAGATGGGTGAGAAGAATGGGTTCCCGCAACCACACTGATTTCATGGAGGCCAAGAACAAATTCAAGCCCTGTAAAATCATTAAGGTTAACAAAAACCCGAAGTTGGGAGATTTTACCACGGTTAAAAAGGCTATCAATTCTATCCCCCTTTTTAATCCCTGTCGGGTCGTTATTTCCGTTGGTCCAGGCACTTACAGGTAAATATTTCAATCATTGTTAACCTGCGTTGTTTATTTACTATAGTACTCTGGGTTTTTGAATGTGTATATATATTTGTACCGACAGGGAAAAGATAGAAATTCCCATGACAATGGCGTACGTTACTTTGGAAGGAGCCAGTGCGGCGAAGACGATTATCCGGTGGGACGACACCGCAGATCGCCGCGGACCAAACGGGCAGCCATTGGGCACTTACGGCTCTGCAACGTTTGCTGTTAATGCACCATACTTTGTTGCTAAAAACATCACCTTTAAGGTTGGCCTATTCTGATCATTTAAAAAAAGAAAAAAGGAACTTTTTCTAAACAAGTGTTCTAACTCGGGATTAAAATTGATGACCAACAGAACAAGGCAAAGCCGCCTCCGGCGGGAGCCACCGGGAAGCAGGCGGTGGCCCTGCGCATATCGGCGGACATGGCGGCGTTCGTAAACTGCAAATTTGTGGGAGCACAGGACACACTATACGACCATAAGGGCAGACACTACTTCAAGAACTGTCACATTCAAGGCTCCGTCGATTTCATTTTTGGGGACGGGCTTTCACTCTACGAAGGTTGTCATCTTCACGCAAAGGCCAACACTTACGGGGCCTTAACTGCCCAGAAGAGGGAGAGCATGCTTGAGGAAACTGGGTTTTCTTTTGTTAACTGCATGGTTACTGGTTCCGGGGCACTCTATCTGGGCAGGGCCTGGGGCACCTTCTCCAGAGTGGTGTTTGCTTATACGTATATGGATAAAATAATCACTCCCAGAGGATGGTATGATTGGGGCGACAAGCAGAGGCATATGTAAGTTCTCCCTATGGAATATGTCAAGTTTTAGAAATATAATCATGTTTGAGAAGAGTAAGATAATTTTAGAAATGTAATCATGTTTGAGAAGAGTAAGATAATTTTAGAAATGTAATCATGTTTGAGAAGAGTAAGATAATTTTCTTTTTCTGTTGTTTTGAATTGTTGTTCAGGACTGTGTTTTTCGGGCAATTCAAGTGTTCGGGGCCAGGGGCCGATCATGGAGGGAGGGTGTCATGGGCAAGAGAGCTGACGAAGCAGGAGGCTGAGCCGTTCATATCGCTTAGCTTCATCGATGGACATCAATGGATTTCGGACTTGTGATTTTCATTTGAAATGTATTGTTGGGAGTAAATTAGTTCTTGAACGTATTTGCAAGTTCAAGTGTAAGTGTACTCGAATATAATTACATTGCTAAAAGAGCGGACTGTTGATGTCCCGTATTTTCTGAAGTTAGTCGAGTTCTATTCCTTTTGTTCGGTCCATGAACTTCAAGACCACTTATATGTAGTTTAGAAGAGCTTATAGGATCGGGCGAACACCATCTAAGTCCAGTACTAGTATACGTATCTCGATAATCATGAAGTGGATGAAGATATTGACAAGTAGGACTGAACTGGGAACTGCAGCTAACAAATGACAGTTAATGAACCAAAGATGCAGTTTTGAGCTGCTGCAATTAGGAAGCATATTCAGTATTACAGAATATTTACAAGTAGATTTACAAACTAATAGAGCTATACATGTTCAAGTACTTCCATCATGTACGACAGTGAACATAATCTGTACAAACTGGCTTGTCTTCATTATCCTGTGTTGAAAAAGAAAACCAAGAAGAAAACAGAACGGAAAAGGTAAAAGATGAGGGGACAAATCTAGATCAACCCAAGTCAAATGTGAACACAATTTTAATTTTTGAAACAAAAGAGGAAAGCAATGAGAGAAAGAATTCATGTACCAATAAAGGGGTGTTGGCGGAAAAGTTTAGGGCGGTCGACCCGAAGTAGAATCATTATGACTGGAAAAGAGTTACAGTTGCAATAAAACCATTCTTCATCACCTATAGAATCAGATTAGTCTTACTTTTAATCTACCAAAACAGCATGAAATATCAGGAAATGAGCATTGAAGGACTCTCTAAAGAGAAGGATTCACCTCGAAAGCAACATTTGGATAACCATACACAAGTGTAGATCCAAACGGGTTGCTGGCTGAGCCTTGAGTTTGAATAGCCGCTGGACCACAGTCGCCCAGAATTTCCTGTATGAATTGCATATGTAGAAATGATTAGATTCAACAATATTTGAAGTATTACTTGTTCAACATGTTAATGAACTTAAGTGTTCATAGGTCACCTTAACTTGTTCCCACTTTGTGCTAGGCGTGATGGCGCATTTTGCAGTACTCACATCCGAATGGAACGATCCAGAATCTGAAACAATTTTAATCCAGGAAATGATGAACAGTATGTAATAACTCCTCACCGAAAATGATGCAGGAAAGATGAACTTACAATCAGGACCGCATATCACAAAGTTGCATTTCATGTATGAGTTGAAATCTGCATGCCCAGGGTAGTTGGTATGCAGAACAAATTTTTTAATTTTATGAGTCTGCAAATAGACGAAGACAAGATCAAATATTCATCATATTATATTTCATGCAGCCATTACTGAAATTTATGAAAAACAGAGTGAATACCTGCCCATCAAATAAAATATCCAAGCCACGCGTGAAATAGTTATAGAAGTAATCCCCACAGAGGGTTGTTCGGGGACGAGGATCTGAAGCAGAATGGATTACCATTTGGTCCACCTGTCCAATCACAAAACTCCATCACCACATCTTTAAGCAATCCAAAAATTCATGAAATATGGCAGATAATATTCATGAGTTTCTAACAAGAGACATATAGCAGGAATGACCTGTTTTTGATGAATTCCACAAGGTCGGCCCAATTCAGTCCACACATCCTGCATATAGAGCACGTAGAAAAATATGCCTAATTAAAAGGAAAAAAGAAAAAGGGAAAAGCTAACGAAAATCAATTCTTATTTATTTAAAGATTCTCGCACCTGTGGCGATGCACCAAAAGGGATATGCTGGCCCCCAACTGTAAACCACAATTCTTCCCCTAGCTAAACAACAACAAAAACAGGGGTATTGGAGAAACTACAATTTTCATATGCTTAAGAATAAAAGAAAATATCCGACCTTCACTTGGACTTCTTCCATATAAAGGCTGCCAGCCGGCAGCGGAGGTACACATGCCTTGGCCATTGAAGAGCCAACACCGACCTTACTGTCTGAAGAAGAATCATATACTGAAACACGGCAAGCTACTGGAGTTGTACCATCAGGAAACTCCAAGGGCAATTCAGCTTTCAATGTGACAGCAGTAAGAACTATTTAGCATTATTAATAAATGATTATGTCCAAATTTAAAGAATGATCTGCAAATGATTACCTTCTCGGTCATGACAGCAGTTTGCATATTGAGCAGGGATCGGAAAAGCAAATGACAAGCCCTGCAGAATACAGTCATCAGTGATTGCCAATAGATACAATTTGGATCAACTAGAAGAAAATCTGAAAAGAATGTTTTGATGTTTATAAGTTGATAAAGAACATACTGGGTAAAATAGAGTGTAAACACCCCTTTCTTTATCATAAATACCGGGATATGTGGGCCCAAAAAGAGCATAAACCGCAACAAAAGTTGCAAGAGTAGACGGCCCCCTGGAAGTAAACACTAGTGAGAAAAACAATTCTTTAATATAAATGCAAAACTTTTAAGGGTTGAGGCACAAGAACCTACCCAATCAAGCCAGTGGCATACCGCATCTGAAGGCGTTTGACATCGAAAATTTCAATAAGGCGCAACCTCTGATACAGAGCAAAATTAAAGTCAACATCGAGATTTTTTTATATGAAGAGCTGATATTGTTCATGGAGCATGGCAATTTATGCATTTGCTAGGACATCATAGTATCATACATAAAATGCCTTCTTGGAAAGATTCCAAAAAGGAACTCACACATAAAAGCTGCAGAACCATTTTCAAGAGGAAATACCTGTGACCAGGGATCAAACCTAAGATGAAAGCCGTGGTCTGGAAAGCTAATAACAATATCAAGTTTCAGAGGCTCCTGCAGTATAAGAATAATTCTTTTGAGAGACATTATACAGAATTGACACAGTGTATGGTAATATCAAGAAATATAAAACTTTACAGATGGCATCCTAATGAATTTGCTATGTGAAGCAATTAAACTTCGTGCAGTGCCAATTTTATGCTACATCTGCACTCTATTTACGTCCCGACAAAATTATAGACTTCCGAATTAGAAACGGACAAAAAAAAAAGTAAAAACAAAATACACGGCATAACAGCCCCCATAAAGACTGGAAAAAGTCCAAAACTAAACATTTAATGTTACGGATCACGACAACAAACGATGGAAAACAATACGACAACAATCACACACGTGGATGCAAGCAATATGGAGAAATGCTCTCACTGACATTCCGAAAATTTCGGAACTGTATTGTCCGAGATTCCGATGCTACAACCAGTATAGCATCATAACTACCTCCACAATTTTGTGAGTACAAGAAAGAGATAACCCCCACAAAAATGCAACAACGAATGAACTCAATTAACAGAACTC
Source organism: Lippia alba (assembly GCA_037834125.1). Lineage (NCBI taxonomy): Eukaryota > Viridiplantae > Streptophyta > Magnoliopsida > Lamiales > Verbenaceae > Lippia > Lippia alba. Next base: position 18,290,047 of record JBBMKE010000009.1, on the reverse strand, counting down.
AACATTTTGAATACCAGTTCAAACTAAATAAGCAAGCCAAACCTCATCATAGTACTTGACATGAACAACATCATAGACTTTCGGCTGTTGCTCTATTTGAGCAAAGGCTTGGCATATCGGCATCCCTGGAATTCCACATAAACAAATCAAATCAATCCTTCCTATTACAATTTCCAAATTCGACTATAATCTATCTCACTCAGATTACTAAATTCTAATACAAGTTTCCAACTCTATCACGTTAACCACAAAAAAATAATAGATCAACAAGTATAACAAAAAAAAACCCAGAATTGGAGAATCAAAATCCAACCGAAACCCCAAAAATATCAACCCGACCTCATAATCATCAACCCCAAATTAATCCTTAATCTACTTCAAAGTCAAAAACCAAATATGATCACACACACCCAAAAGTGGGTAGGTAAAACACCGGTGTGAAAAAGGGTTTACCGAGAGAGAAAGGACCGATGCCGAGGCCGGGGCGAAGATCGACAACGATGGAGCCCATGACGGTTCCTTCGCACCTGCGTCTACTTCTCTGCATATTCTTGTTTGCTTAAATAGTTTAGTTCCTTGCAGTAGAAATCGATTGAATAAATGATGGGATAACAAAGGACTGGAGATTGCTGAAAGGGAAAAGGGTTTGAAACTGAAAAAAATGACAACTTTAATTGAATGAAGAAATCCAATCGGTGGGATGAGAGAATGGGGAAATGGGTGCCTGGTTGTTCAAGGCTTCAAGCAAAGATCCAATTTTTAGCCTTTTATTTTGTTCACCAGAATAGAATATTATATTATATTATACCACTTCAATTTGACCAAAGTGTCCCTATGGGCTATGTGTTTGCTTGTTAAAATTCCAAGCGCCTAAATACAATTGTTATGTATTTGAACAATATTTCTATCATCTAAGATCTCGTTCGTTTGTTTTTGTCGTAGTGACTCGAGTGTTAGGAAATAATTTGATATCTTTATTTTCATAGGATTTATTGGTCCATTGTTTACAAGTTATTAAAAAAGTTTTAGAGTTATTGAATAAGTAGTATTCTTATACGGTAGAATTAGTGGTTTAATAGACTTATTTTGAAGTATTAACACGTTCAGAAAGAATAATAGTGACTTATATTTTTATTTGATTTGAGAAGTTGAGCTTAAAATTATAATAATATCCTTAATTTACAAATTAAATTACTTACACGTCTTCATTATTATTATTATTATTATTATTATTATTATTATTAAGACACCAATAAACAAATCAAAGAGGACTTACATCCTGAACGCGTCAAACAGCAACAAATTTCATTTCACACAATCAATGTCGCTATTATAACCCATCTTTACAAGTTTATCTGTATTTTTATTGCATTTTTTAAATATATATTTAATTTAAAATCTCATATCATTTGCAAAAGCATGCGACGATTTTCAATAATGTTTTTCAAAGAATGTTCTTCTATTCCATCCATAATTACCCATTGAAGTAACAACTCAGAATCAACCTTCATTATTATCAAATACATTTAAGAGGTATATATTGTTTTAGTAATAATCGGTAGCACAAAACAAAAATTCATAAAAAGCAATTTAAATACTTTGAAGCAGATACTATTATAGACATTTTCATAAATTAAATTATTTTCTTAAGTCAGATGCTATTATATCCCTTTAAATATATATTACTGATTCAATTTTTAATCACATTTACAGTATTACTCAAGTTGCATATTCATGCCAATTGCCAAGTGTAATTTCCTCATAATACCACGACGCAGCTCAACCGTCAAAAGAATGGATCAATGGAGCAACGAAAACTGCAAAAGCGATCAAACACACAAGACGACGATGATCACCGATACATATCTGTCCAAAAATTCGATCACGCATGTCATCTCTGCAAAATTCTCTGAATCTATCCATTGTTCCTTCGATTTCATGTATTCCCCATTCCCAATTCCGTGTAATTTGCACTCCTAACTAAGATAAACGAAGAAAATGTCTTCATCCACATCAATGCTGACGCCGTTGCAGAAGTTCGCGGCGGGAGGACTCTTTGCGCTGGCCCTGCACCAAACGCAGATCCACCAAACTCTCCGACTTGGATTTCCCTCTGACACGGCCACCGCCGGATTAAAAAAAAGCACGAGCAGCGCCACCAGTAGCGACCCCCTTTTCAAGGACTCTCAGCGGTGGACCCATCCGTCGTCCGGCCTTCTTCGACCCATCTTCAAGTAATAATCATTCATCTTTTTTTGTGCATTTGTGTCTAATCACGTGAATGTGTAGAAAGAAACTAAAAAGTTGATATCTTTTTGGCATTCGTGATTTTAGGTTTCTGGAAATTGATAGTAAGGAGTGGGCTGGACTGGAGGAAACTGCTACTGCTTCACCTGCAGAGCATCATGTTGGAGCTGTTAGTAATTCTTTTTTTTTTTTCCCCATTTTGCTTGAAGATTTTTGTGACCACAGCTTTCGTTTTGAGCTAACGAAAGTGGGGATGGATTCTATTAGATCATCAGAAAAGTGTAAAGTTCATGATCATGTCATAATCCACTAAAATGTATCTACTATTTGCAATTTTGCATGACATCCTTCACTGGTCATAATTCTGGGGTTATGGAATATGTGTCATCTAGTATGTTTCGGGTGCTAGGATAATTGGATATGTTTTCTGAATCCTAATGATGAATTCCGAATCTCTTCTTCTTCATCAGTTCCTAAGGTTACTTGTGAAGGAGAGTTCTGACATGACATCAGAAGTTACTTATAAAGAAGTTGCTGATAGAAAAGCTTCTCATGGGGAAGCTGCAGAAAAGGAAGCTGCTTTGACAAACGGAGTGGATGCAATGTCTTCAAACATGGAAACGGCTCCATCTGAATATGACTCCAAAAGGGAAAAACAACGTGAATACGAGAACACGTGTCGAGAGAAGTTTCCAACCCCTGAAGCAGTATCGGAATCAAAATCTGAAGGGAAGAGCCTACCTGGCTCTGATAATTCCCAACAGGGAATTAATAACATTCCTTCTTCTAATATTGAACAAGCCAACAGACAATCCATCTTAGAATCACATGGAAAACCAATGGAGGATGCAAAAGCAGTTAGTTACCAGAGAAAAGTTACGGTTCTACATGAGCTTCTCTCAGCTTGTCTGGCAGATAACCCTGAAGACAGCAAGAAATCCAACAAGAAAAGAAAGGGCTATGATTCTAGACATCGTGTAGCATTGAGGTTGCTGTCTACCTGGTTTGATATCAAGTGGATAAAAGTGGTAATAAGGATAGAAGTTGCATTTTGAATTATTATCTTCATTCTAGAGAAAGTGAACATTGATGTACTTGTAATTTTATTTCAGGAAGCCATTGAAACCGTGCTTGCTTGTTCTGCAATGGCGATCCTGAAGGAGGAGGAATCCAAACAAGAGGGTGATTCTTCAGAAAAGTCATGGGCTAAGTGGAAAAAAGGAGGTATTATAGGCGCCGCTGCATTAACTGGAGGTACCTTGATGGCAATTACCGGAGGTATGTAAATTTTTTAATAATATTAATGTTATTTTGCACTATTTTTATTTAATGGTCATGATCTAACAGGTTTAGCTGCACCAGCAATAGCTGCTAGTTTTGGAGCTTTAGCGCCTACATTAGGGACTGTGATTCCTGTTATTGGGGCAAGCGGATTTGCGGCTGTTGCTAGTGCTGCTGGAAGTGTTGCTGGTTCTGTGGCAGTTGCAGCTTCCTTTGGTGGTGAGTAAACAATGCATTTATAGAACATGTACTTCTTCTGTGCTTTCCTTTTCTACTAAATATGTGTTATGTAAATACGCCAGCTGCTGGAGCTGGACTTACAGGGACAAAAATGGCTAGGAGAATTGGCGATGTTGATGAATTTGAATTTAAAGCTATAGGGGAAAATCATAATCAGGGAGTGAGTTATTTCGGCCTCTGAAAAATTAGAAGTAGAGACAATGGCTTTTCATTACATGTATTTTTGTAACATAATTCGTTCCTCATTATAATTTTCGTTTCAGCGATTGGCTGTTGGGATCTCAATATCAGGATTTGTTTTTGAGGAAGAGGACTTTGTAAGACCTTGGGAAGGACAGCAAGATAACTTAGAAAGGTAACTAACAACTCAAACAAAATTTTAAAATTCTGGGCTTTATGGTTTTACTTGCTGAAATTTAAGATGTTGAGACTTGAGAAATCCCCAAACTTGTAACTTTTATTTAGGTACATACTGCAGTGGGAGTCCAAGCATCTAATTGCTATAAGCACCGCTATTCAAGACTGGCTTACTTCAAGTAAAGGATTTGTTTGTAGCCCTTTAATTAAGCTATGCCAACCGGATATCGCTAGTGAAATTTACAAGATCACTTTTTTGGCAACAGAGATCGCCTCGGAAATGATGAAGCGAGGGGCCATGATGACTGTTCTGCATTCCCTTATGACAGCTCTGGCTTGGCCCACAACATTACTTTCTCTTACTAGTTTTATCGATAGCATTTGGACAATTGCCGTCGACAGGTTTTTGATATTTCACTCAACTATCAGAAGTATATAACTCTAATATTTGTGGAACCTCAATCTTGGTTGCTATCGTGTAGAACTGATAAGGCAGGAAAATTGCTGGCAGAAGTATTACTGAAGGGGTTGTCGGGACACAGGTGTAGCTTCTAAGAAAAAAAAAATTTCAAGTTCTTGTAGTTTGTTGAACTTTTAACTGGTTTGGTTTCCATGGATTCCTCAGGCCCGTGACTCTCGTTGGATTCTCACTTGGAGCGAGGGTAATTTTCAGGTGCCTCGAGATTTTGGCTGAAAATGACAATAATGGTGAGAATAACTGCAATTGTTTTTCTTTCTTTGAAGTTATTTCGTATCGTGGGAACAAGTCATCAGGTTCTTGGTTTTGATCAGCTGGGATTGTGGAGAGAGTCGTTCTTCTTGGAGCTCCAGTACCAATTAAAGGCGTGAATTGGGAAGCTACTCGTAAGGTAGTTGAGCATTAGTCTTTTATACTAATCAAATTCTGCCAACTGAAAACCTCTACAATTAGTGACCTAAATCTTTCCTAGTTAATCATTTGATTCTGCAGGTGGTGGCCGGGAGATATGTGAACGTGTATTCTACAGATGATTGGATGCTCGGAATTGCTTTCCGTGCCAAGTATGATTTTTATGACCGCCATTTATGATTTTACGGCTACTTCACCTTTGTGTTTGCAGCTGATTCTGTTCTATAATATAATGTTTGTCACCATTGCTGGTCTTGAAAACAGTCTCCTCACGGAAGGATTGGCTGGAATCCAGCCAGTCAACGTGCCTGGAATTGAAAACGTAAATGTCTACGCAACACTTACAATAATTGTACATAAATGAATTATTCGTGCGACTTATCTCGCGTCGTCTCTTGCTCATCTAACAGGTCGATGTTACCAAAATCATTGAGGGTCACTCATCTTACCTCTGGGGCACCCAAGATATCTTAGAACAGCTTCAGCTAGATACTTATTATCCTGTTTTCGATCAACAAGCTGCCAAAGAATAGTTTATTTGCATTTTGGTTGATTAGAGTTGGTCAAGGAGGAGTTCTTGCACCAGAAATGAAGATGCATTATCTCTCATTCCCATTTTGTCTTGAAATTCCAATGTGTATGTTTTGCTATCTTGTTGGTTAAAAAGATGCATGCCCTTTCAAAATTTGGGCATACATGTATAACAAATTTCTATCTTAAGCTGTCTTAGAACAATTATCGAAATTTCTTTGCACATGAGAATACTAGCATAATCACTACAAAAAAATTGATTTATTGTGAGGAAGTTATTTGTCGCGAAAAATAAAAAATTTGTCACAAATAAATTTTGTGATGAAATCTTTTTGTCACAGATTCTTTATGCTCGCATTAGGTTATTGTGACAAATTTTCTATTTCGTCACAAATGTTATTGTGACAAATAAATTTCCTCACAATATTGAGTTATTTGTGACAAATTTATCCACATTATGTTAAAATTTTGTCACATAAAAATTGATTTCCTCACAAAAAGTAGTTGAATAGTTAAAAAATTAGTACACTTAATAAATTTTTCCCACAATAGCTTGTTGACAATTATGACAAAACATTTGTCATATATTTAATTTCGATACAATTCTTATTCAAATCATATTGTGAGGAATTATTTCCTGACAAATAATGCATTTATATTTGCACCATTATGAAAAAGTAACATTTAGAACTAGTACTACATGTTAGTCAACCAAATCTATATACTCATATCAGCAAAAATAAGTAATTTACATATAATCAATGTGTTGTCATGAGCAATATATAGTTAACTCATATGTGCTAAACAAAAGACTAGCTCCATCTCCAAAATAGACTAAGGCAAAATAATGTCATGTCATGAGCAATATAACTAACGCACTTGTAGTTAACAAAAGACTAGTTGCATCCCAAAATAGACTAAGACAAAATAAGTTCTAAGTACTTGCGTACCCTATCAAAAGGCAAACAAATAGAAGGTAGCACCTAAAGAAACTTTAACTCCCTGCTCCTTGAGTAATACTCCAAATTCTGCTCTGGTACTTTAGAGGATCAATCTGTTCAAGTGGAAATAGAAAAATTGATTAGATATACAATCAAATTAGCAGATACTTTGGATGAATCTTATTTATACTCAATCCAATCTCCTCGCACCTCCTACATCTCTTTCAAAATTGATCTCATTTCATGACTTAAAAAGAATTTCATTTAATTAATCTCAGAAACTACAATCAATCACAGTACCAATCAACAAGAAAAGGAGAGATTCTCCATAATGAAATGTATTTCCTTTATAAAAACCAAAATGAGCAAATAAAAACAAGAATATAAAAATACGTAAAGTTTAGAAAAAAAGATTGTTAAATAGCAACATGAGCAGATTCACAAACTTTTGCAGAAATGATCCATAAAAATTTCCTTGAACCATAAGTACACGAACAATACTAATTTCCTCATTCCTTTTGTTTTATTTCGAGAAACCACTAAGAAGTGTCTTTTCACATAGTGATAACTACAATATAAAATATAGTTTATCATTGCTTAATTAACTAATATGAATGATTAGTTGAGTAATTCCAATAATATATATTCCTAAGCCCATATGACTAAAATGAATTGATTTTCTTTTAAAAGGGTAGTTAATTAGTTAATTCCTTTGTCAAAACATCAAAAAAAGCATAGCAGCCTGTAGCACCTGGCGCATAATATCACATCCCCCGCACCGAGACCCGATCCGCATATGAAACTTATAATCCATACACGAGCCTAATCACGGTGAACGGGGACTCTACACACACTCTAAGCTAGGGGGGCTAACCCTTGAACCAAGTAATACAAGATACAGAGTATAATTTAAATCATGAATGCGGAAGCAAAACCATATAATATACACATCATGTACAAATGAGCCGCCACGGGCTCTACAAAAATAATCACAAGTAATCCATGGCCTTCACAGCCTCATTTATCATATCAAAATACGCCACGGGCGTTCAATTCATTAATACATAAATAAAGTATGAGTGTAAAACGAAAATGCTAGAACCAAATGTAAGACCTAGACGACTTGTATTCCCGCCTAGCACTCCCTTAACCTGCACAAAACCTGAAAACCAATCGGGTTCAGTCTAAAAGAGACTGGTGGGTAAAAAAACGGGGCGTACAATAGATATAAGACATTAAGTAAACATTCACATGCACGTTATAATCCCAAGTGAGGTTTTTGAAATATTTTCCAAATGGGCAAAGAAGAGTAATCAACAAAAGGGTTTATAACTCTCATTTACATTAGGTCATTATAGTCCCGGCGAGGGGGTGTGCATTAGTCTCCTTCCGCCACCTCGTGTAATTCATTAACATTCTTTCATTCATTCTGTCTTTCGTGCACATACATAGCATCTACCCTTCTTCCTCCGGTTTGGCGGTCAGGTTTGCAAGGCTCGGCCACCCATGAATTGACTAAGAGGGGTACATGAATCCCCAAGTGGCACTCAGCGGCCATTCCCCGCTATCTCCAACGGAGTTTGGTTACGCCGTTCACTGGTGGAACTAGAATGAGGGATCTTCGTTGGCCCTTGCCTTCCCGGATAGCCACTCACACTAAGCCCTTGGGCCCCATTCTGTGAATTCGTTCTTTTCTAGCCAAAATATAGGCAGGGTTAAAAAATAAGGGTTTTACATTCGCAATCATTTACTCGATGAAAAATGACTCTAAATACGTAATATACTAATTTTGGTTTCAAACATTTCACATTAGGGCATATTTAGGTCATTTAACTAATAGTAGAGAAACTCACCTTTAAATTCAAAACAAGAAGAGAAGAGCCTCAAGGACTGGCCTCGTCTCCGAAAAAACTCGAATCTGTGCAAGAAAGGTGGAGTGAGACACAAATGACCACTTAAGACGCTCGACTATGAGATGAGTATGATATGATATGCATAAGAATAAATTTCATGCAATGAGGAAGTTCATGTGCACAAAAATGCATCAAAGGTTCAATCTCAAACGTTTCCTTCATTCATTTAAACGTTCGGTTTCATACGAGCATGTATCTTCATAATTCATATCAACAAGGAGCATAATTCCCACATAATTATCACATCATACAAGTTCATAGGCTTAGAACACAAAGGGGTCATGATAGGGGTGGGAAAAACCCAAACGAGTGAAGAGAAACGCGAAAACAACGCACGAAAACGGCCAAGGGCCACTGTGAAGGATCAATGGCCATGGATCTTCATGCCTTGAAAACCAACGGCCATTGATCTATTGCAGTAGCACTCAACTATGCAGCCTCAGATAACGGCCGTGAGTTTCCATGGCAAAAATTCCAACAGCCGTTGGAAACCCTAAACAGCCTAAAATTCCATTTTTCGCCCAATCTAGGCCAAAACCAACTTTGAACAAGAAATAACACTTCAAATTCATCCCAAACACTATCATGAAGTCATAAACTCATACATTAATATATCAAGACATAGCAAGGCATTCAAGAAGTGAAATTCAAATACAAACTTCCAAGAATTCAAGCAAAACGGCTAAATGTGTGCAAATGAGGCATATAGACATACATGAGTGCACATTGGACCAATTAAACACATTATTATCACAAGGGCTCATAAAAACACTTCATTCTCCATTATACCAACATATTCAAGTAAGGGGAAGAAGGGGATCAAGACTTCAAGGCGAAAACCAAGCCAAAGACAACAATCATGCTAGGAATCATTCATTCAACACATATCTTGTACAATTTGGGCATCAAACCATGTATTCATGCATTCTCACTTCCAACCCTTCACAAGCATAAAATGCAAGACTATCCCCAATCAACTATCAACCAAGAATTTTCAATTTACTTCATAGATTGGCAACAAGAATCATCATAAATGCATTTAGATTCAAATAAATCCATAGAAGCACAAAGAATCCCCCAAACCCTTTTGAGATCATTAATGGCAAAACTTACCCTAGCTAACTACCAAGTGAAATACACCCATGTAATCATAAATACACCACAAAGGAACAAGATGGAAGCATTAAAACTCATCAAGACTCATAGAGGCACAAGAAATCAAGATTTCTCCCAAGCCCTTCACTATTCACCCAATTTGCACTCATGCTTATACCATGGATAATTCATGCCATATATACCATATAAGATGCACAAGAATACAAGGAATTCTAATATGTATTTACCTTCAAAAGAAATGCAAGAAAAAATGGGTGTTCCTGAGCTTGAAGGACAACAATGGAGGTTGGAGATGAAGTCTTTTTTCTCTTCTTCTTTTCTTGGCTTGAAAATGAAATATTTTGTGTGGGAGTGTGTGTGGGGCTCGGTTGGAGCTGATGGAGGGAGAGAGAGAATGAGTCCAAGTGGGCTAGGTAGGGGGTAGGTTCATAAGTGTGTTAGAGTAGGTACGTGAGTGTTTTAGGTTCATTTGTGGTCGTTTATGCATAAGGGGCTTGTTTCGGTCGTAATTCAGAGATCTTAGAATTTTAGAAAAATAAGTGGCTAGTCCTATTGAGCCCAAATCATCGATTCGGGCTCAACGGAGGTGATGGAATTCGAATTCGAATTCCCGAGCTCAAGATATGCATGCCGGAACGAAAGGTGCGTTAAGTGCTCGTTAACCCCCTTTTCGCCACTAACTTAAAATGAAATGCGTATGTATGCCAAATAAATCCCAAAATTAATCCCGAACGCATGCATACATTCAAAATACGCATATCCAACAAATACTCAAATTCCACGGAATTTCAATTTTAAAACGCAAAGAATCGGTATGCAATCACATTATTCATGCGCAAATCATTCATTCATTCAATTAGTTCAAACAAATCACATATTCCACTTAGTCATATAAATCATATTGACAATTATTTCAGGTAATAGCAACGTAAATCATATAGTCACATAATTAAATGAATTTAAATTACGCAAATAATGTCACACACATCATACCTGTACGTCCGAACGATCGGGGCGTCACACAACCTATCAACAATATATATTAGAAAATATTATCCTGTAATATAAGGAATGTATAAGAGTAAATTATCTTGCAAAATGTAAAATAACCTATTGACCGCAACAAAAGACAATGCAATAAAAAAGCTAAGATAAATAAGTTGATTGATGTTTAAAACACAAATACACATTGAACATTCCACCGAACAGCTAGAACAAAAAAAACATATCGGTTACCTTCAAATAGATGTGCAGTCATGTATGGGATCTTTTCTAATATATCTTTAGCTTTAACATTTGGATCTTCAAAGGGGTCGTGTACTAATGCAGTTTAGGCATGTTCAGGCCCAAAAACATGGGTTGACAGCTGTTTACTACTCATGGGTCATAGCCCGTGTGATAAGGGCCAGCCCGTGTGATCTTTGTGTTAAAAGCATTGGTCCATCATATGCAAATCAGGCGTGTGATAGGTATCACGAAATTAACACGCGCAGAAAAATAACTCTTCAGCTCAAATCTTCTTATTATTTACAATGATTTGCCACTGCTACAGCATACGATTCCTTTGCCGCGAATTTGTTAGTGTGTATTTAGGGCTTAATTTGATTTAATTTTTCCCTACATATTTGACAGGAAATCTACTTAATTGTGCTTAAAATTGGCATTACAGGTCTGACTATGGAGAAATAGAGTACAA
>JBBMKE010000009.1:18234132-18246981 GCA_037834125.1 Lippia alba | reverse complement strand
ACTTTGTCAAACCAACTAACACAAACATAAAAGATGTTTCCTTTAATTGATCCTAGTATTCATGATTGAGGTGGCCGTCATTTATTGTTCATTCCATTCCAAAGTTCATTCCTTTCCTACCACATTCCATTCATTCATATCAATCATGCTAAATGTTCTCCGAAGACTTGTTCTACATAATACAACTTTATACTTTGTCAAACCAACTAACACAAACATAAAAGATGTTTCCTTTAATTGATCCTAGTATTCATGATTGAGGTGGCCGCCATTCGGTTTTCTCTGCGCTGATAATCCCTTCTTGATTCTTGGATGTCTTCGATTTCACCCCCCAATGCAGAGACTTTAAAAGATTTTCCACTTTCCCGACTGTGTTGGATTCATCACGGATGATTAGTTTGCCTCCCAGATGAACAATCTGATTGATCTCTGCCATCACGGACTCCAGCTTACACATCTTCTGTAGCTTCAACAGCAGATGATCCGCGTGCACCAGATCGTAGCTCCTCGGGTATGTGCTGAAGGACTCGAACCAGTCATGGTATATCCCGAATAGGCCTCGTTCGTAGATTATGGGAAGTGTGTCTTGGGCATCCACGTTGAGACATTCATAACCCATACTTTCATGTCCTTGAGGGCTGTTGCAAACCTGCAATGAAATGATCTGGTTTGTTCACTGAGGATCACCTTCATTGATATTGTTGAGATTTAAGGCTATACGCATGTGTACGTAATTACCCTCCGTAGACAGCTCTCATGTCCATGACATTCCTGACCTCGGACCAGTCGATTCCCAGCTTGGTGGCGTATGTATTGTTGATCTCCTTTTCCAGTGTTGGTAATCTGAAGCGAAGTCATCAGGAGCGAGTTTTCTGTAAATTCCATTTAAGTCTTGTTGAGCTAGAAGGGAGGCATCTGCATGTGCTTCGGCCACTCTTCTGGCCATCGGGAACCTCTGTCGTTCTCCTTGAATGGCACTTTGTGCATATATGACTGCAAAGGCACATACCTGGAAAACATATGCATATCCATTCCATCTCAAATTCTCAGTATTTCGTTGGAAAATTACGAATGCTTTAAGTTCAACCAAATTACGACGACAAACACCCTGCTCACGGTTGTTCCCTAATTTCTCAAGTATAAATGTCTTCTCTTCAATATAAGATTTTTGAAGAGTAAATATATGTATAATCAAGAGTCATGACTGACCATGCAGCATTAGAATCGTCGTTATCTTTGCACATTGGAGGTTCTTCCTTCTTTCTTTTCTCGTAGCAATCATTTGAGTCTGGTTTCTTATAAATAGCAGTACTGATTGAGTTCAGTTTATCCTTCTTGATTGTCACCGGATCCCAACACATTGCCACCTTTAGCTTCAACATTTCTACGAAAAGATTAAATCAAATCAGACAGTTCATCATTAGTACTTATGTAGTTATGTGTTTCGCTTAATACTCAAAACACACATATGACATACCTTCCCATATTTCAACATCTTCTTCAAGCTTCTGATACATCGGTGTCAGACCACACGAAGTATCCCCCTCGCCTCAGTACCCTGTTTAACTCCAGAAGTAGAGAACCACCTAATTCATCAAATATGTATATCAACACATGTTTTAATTAGAAAGATAAAAGAAACTCATAGTTTTCGAGAAGTAAAACCATCTGAGTGCCAAGGTACTCTGCAACGCGCACAATGCAGATCGTTGAAAACTCTGCTTGGAATTGGCAGTCTCTGACTCTTTGGAAAAAAGAGGAACTCTCCAGTCCTCTTCACCCAGTTCTGGTGTCCCTTGACATCTGCCAGCAATGTGTGTGGTACATTAGTGTACCATATCTGCACACAAGATAAGGAATTAATTTGTAATATGTTCAGGCATAATTACAATGACATAGCTTGGGCTTGGAATAATTAAACAAGCCTCCCTTATGGTTTGAAAAATTACAAAAACATTCCCTGTGAAAAATTACATTACATTTGGATCCATGGATTAATGTGATGTCATCTCTAAGTTTTTCTTTTATGAATATCCGATTTTATCTTGAAACTAGATGATAAACATTAATAGCATGTGTTAGGCCAAATATTATGGTATATTAAGGTATGTTTTCTGTAATTTCTTAAATGTAAGAGGAAGGTTACTATATTCTTAAATGTAATTTCTTAAGGTATTTCTTAAACCTCAGGGTAAGTCGGTGAAAGTTACTATATTTTTACACCTTGTCTCTACTTTGAGGCCATTTAATTGGCTTCTTGTACCCTTTTGGCAAGTGCAAAACACTCTATCCCTCGTTACACCGGTTTGGCCGAGCCAGACTCGGGCTAGAATTACCCGTTTGGCAGCGGGACGAGACAAATAGGAGGCTCTTCAGGACAATGTCTTTCGCGATGCTCATAGTGTTTTCTATTGTGTATTTTTGCTATAGCTTTCTCATTATCCAAACACGGGATATAATCCGCACCTGCTGTTTTGTTGCATAATTTCCATTTATACCAGTCCTTGTTGCCTTCATTGTCATCGGATCCATCCTCCCTTCGTCTCTCCTTTCGTTCACGGATTGATCTGCTTGAGTTTTCCAGGACTTCTTCGATTCACTTTATTCTTTTGGTATCTCCCCATTTGAAGATGAAGCTGGATCATTATCGTATTTCTTGTATGATGTCGTGTTCTTGTTTCCATCTACAGGCTTTTCGGGGTTTTTCACTTCTTCAGTTGCTTCATCGTGCTGGATTTGATCATCACTCACTGCCCCATGAGGATCTTTTGATTGTTTTCCTTGCGTAACTTGTTTTTCCTCCTGCTCTTGATGCTCTTCTACTCGTTTTCGTTTCTTCATCAGTTATATCGTTCTTTGACGATGCTTCTGATGTACCTTCAGCTTTTGAGCCCTTTTCATCCGATTTCGTCTGCCAGGCACCGCCAACTTTCGATCCATTTTCAGCTGCTTTCGTTCCCGTGGCACCATCAACTTTCGATCCCTTATCATCCGATTTCGTCTCTGAAGTATCATCAACTTTCGACCCCTTTTCATCTAATTTCGTCTCTGGAATTCCATCAGCTTCCGATCCCTTCTCATCAAATTTCGTCTCTGAAAGACCATCAGCTTTCGATCCCTCTTCGTCCTGTTTCTCTTTGCTCCCTTGATCCTCATTAACACTTTTCACATTCTCCTGAGGATTCTGTTGTGCAGTTTGTTCAACCTCCTCTTTATGAGTGAAGGAACTCATCTCAGAAGTCCGAGTCTGAAGAGCCATTTGCTTCTCCTGTTCTTCCTTCTGATGCTTCAGACTCGCCTCGCTATTTCTATCAATGTTGTCCAGTACTTTCTCCTCCGGCTTGCATGTAGAATCCGACGACACAACATCCTTTTTATTATCCTGATTAGTCTGATCATTAGTGTAAACCGCTTTAACCGCGGGATCAACAACAGGAAGTGCTGCTTCAGTCCGCATATCCTCATGACCCTGATGGATTTTACTTATGGAAAGGCTTCAAATGATCTTGAACTTTTCCGGGATGCACCGTCGTCATTGTCACCTCGGATGGAGTTTGTTCGGAAGCTTCCGAGGTCGTCTAGAGAGGATCGAAAGAGTTGGAGCTGAAGAGCCATAGAGCTAATGCAGACAAAGCAATGAAGATTATGACTGTTGTCGTTTCTTTACTCAATTTTGGCCTTCGATTACAGTCGGTCCACAAAACATTGATGCTTACAATTGGGAATGGGCTTTTGGCCCATCTTCATTGGATTTTATGCTGACAATTGGGAATTCGGAACACATCAGAAGGATTATAGGTTCAAATATTTTATTCTTGGGTTTCATGGATTGCGGATCCATATCTCTAAGTCTTGGAATTTTTTTGTTTAAAACTTATACATCATTTAATTACTTCAACTTCAACATTTTTACCGTGTGAAACGCTTGAAAAGTTTGTGTTTTCAGAAAATGAAAGGCGTGCGGTTGGTTGGGAGAAGCTATGCCAAATTACTATAGGAATTGGTAGAGGAATTGAATATGTTCATCAAGAATGCAGACCAAATACCCACATCAATCCTCAGAATATATTGCTAGATAACAATTTTGACCCCAAAATCTTGGTGCTTCCAGTATCTGCTTCCCAAGAGTTAATAGAGTACATTGTGTTTTAAATTCAGTTTTGGGTGGTACCAGATCATCAAAAATACCATAGATAATCTGATTTTGTAATATACATATTGTGTACAATTAGACATGTGATTCTAAATGTAAGTACCAAAAACATATTAAAATACATTACTTTAGATACTAATACCAGCAACATGAGATCCAACATTTTCATCATTACATAAGTTCCAGAAGCCAATAGGTCCTCCATATTCATCACTATATCAATACCAGCATTACATAGACTCACTTGAAGATAAGTACCAAAATATAACAGATCAAAACAACATAAGTACCAGAACAACAATGTGCAGAATCATATAAAGATAAGTATCAGTCATGTACCAGAAACGAATTCATATAACAATGGAAATTAGAACAATACTATAGAAGATAAACCGAGAGGCTTATCATTTTGTTATGACTGAATCGACGATAAAAATCATCTTTCCTTAAAGAAGTATTTGCCCCACTACCGGTGCGTTGGGTCGCTGCGAAGCTCCTTCCAGGATTAGACAGTCCAGAGATTTTTGAATCACAAATACACACGATCTCAGAAGAATCTAACTTCGACTACATAAGGAGAGAGTGTGGTGTCTGGTTGGTACTTCCGAAAACGTGTTATGTGTGTGGAAGTATGTTTTCTTGACTCAACTACAAGTACCAGTGCGTGTGTGTTTCGTACCAGAGTGTATTTTTTCAGCACCAAACCAGAAATCTATCTAGACTTCTAGCTCTTCCTAATTCACCACATTTTACATATTTGTCTCTCTCTCTCTCTCTCTATTTCTCTCCTATTTTCTGATGTCTGGAACTACAGATTTGTAGGGGAAAAGCCATGACACAATAGATCATTAATTGTCTTGTTTATGGCAGGCCATAAACCTTACAATTATGATAGTCATAATGCCGGACTGAGTTACGAAAATATCTGGAACGTTTTTAACTTGATATCAGTCCATTAATGTCACATAATTACACCTTATAACTGTCTGGTACTAGTCTTATTTCAAATCCAAATAAATATCCAACAATAAATCTCATATTCGTACTTACCAATCTGCAATGCTTAGTGTATAACTGAATATACAACCCTTAATTTCCTACAAAGTACAAATATCATAATATATCATATGGTTTATTTGTACTTTATAATATACAACCCTCAATTTATTTATTGTTGGTTTATGGACTTTATTCTATGTATTCCTATCAAGGAATTTGGTATCCCTCAAATAATAAATTCATCCATAACGTCAAATTCCAACACATTGCTCCAGAGATATCCTCATCTAGCTCCGAGACAGTTTCACAGAAAGCAGATGCTTATAGCTTTGGTATGTTGTTGCTGGATACTGTCAGGAGAAGGAGAAACTTTCCTGGCGGAGAGAAGGAAACGGGGCAAGTTTACTTTCCGGAATGGATACACAATCAGATGGTGAATGAAGAAGAAAAAGAAATCCAAATAGAGGAGGAGGAGGAAATGAGATGGTTAAGAAGCTTTCAGTAGTTGGTTTATGGTGCATTCAGTGGTTTTCATCTATGAAAGGTGTGATTCAAATGCTTCAAGGAGACGGAATTCCCTCAATGCCGACAAATCCATTTTCAAATTTCAAGAAATTCAAACGAAACAGCACGCCATAACGTTTTTCAACAGCAAAAGATTGTCAGAAGCTATATGGTCATTGTGAGCTTTTATATGTGTAATATTTCTCAAACTAAAGGGGGTCTATTTGTAAATGTATCAAATGCGAGAGTATAGATGTAACTTATGCATATCAGTCAGCACATACTTTTATAACTAATAAAATCTATATTTCTCCAAGTTTAATTACAGATATCAGCACAACAGTTTCTCCAATTCATCGATAACCAAGGTTTATAAACAATTATACATTTCACTTCCGACTTTACATCGACATACCAATAAAATGTTTCTTGATTATCGTTGAGCCTGAGATCCTACTGCACGGTGAACACGGAATCGAGAGGACATTCGAGGTTGCACAAAAGGTGTGGGCAGAGGTTTTCTTCTACCTCACCGAGAATAACGTCCTGTTTGAAGGTATCCCCTTGAAGCGTAGCATGGTTACCCCTAGAGCTGAGAGCAAGCCGAACAAGTTGCTGACCTCACCCTTAAGCTCCTCAAGAGAAGAATCATGGTAACAAACGCATATGCATTTCTCAAAAGTTTATATGACAACATCATGAAATTCTAAAATTTTGTAATGTGCAGTTTTTGTCCATCCGAGGTGGAGGCCACTCTTAACTTGAACGCAATGGCACATGTGTCTTTCTCCTACGCAAGTGCCCTTCAGAACACATGCCTCAAGGCATGAAGGCCGCTCAGGATGCTCTGCTGCTGAGAGTCAAGGCCAACTCTCTTGCTCAGCTTGGGAAACACACCGGTGTGTGTAACCTTACAATGAGTAAATAATTGATCATACGCTGATATCCCCTGAGGTTTTGTATAATTACAAAAACCTCCCCTTCAATGTTTAAGAAATTACAAAAACTTTCCTGTCATGAGGATTTGGGCTAAAGATACGTTATTAGCCATGAATTTAAAATCAATAATTCCCCATGTCTTACAATATTGGATCCGTTTCGGTCTTAGATATCGAGTGTCTTTTCCCTATCCCTTTTTCCTTTAAATCTATTTGTTTTCCTAAACTTAATCGTTTATTGGATTATGGATATCACCTAATAGTCGAAGATAAAAATAAAATAAGAAGCATGTACAAAGAAAAAAGTTACAAAATGTTGATAAACCAAAAAAAAAAACGTTCAATGTATCTATACATATATAAAAGTCTAGATCTTGATGGGGCTATTGTAAAATGACGTAATTGATCATCATTCAACTTAACTATAATATTTATGTAGCTTACAATTCAATAATTCAATTTAATATTTTTATTTAATTTGAATTGAATATTTAACACGTGTTAATATCAACTTAAATATGATATTTATATAGCAAAAAAATTAATAATTTAATTAAATATTTTATCTTTAATTTAAGTTAAGTATATAATATGTGTGAGTACCGACCATATTAATTTAATTTAATTGACACAAAGTTGAAAAAGGTTGAACAATATTTATTTAGTGAACAAATTAATAATTAAATTTAATTATTTTTATCTTTAATTTAAATTAAGTATATAATATGCGTTAATATGCTGCTAGATTAATTTGATGTAACTAAATTTGATTTATTTGACATAATTTGAAAAGGTTTGAAACAAACTATATAGACTAATTTAATATATAATTAAATAAATTTTATTTTATTAAGTATTAATTTTTGAACTATTCCATATTTTTTTATCTTTTTCTTCTCATTCAATATATAATAATATCAAGTTATTTATTTGTTAAAATCATCAGCGTTAATTAGTATTAGTACTTTATTTGGGTTAATTACTGATTTTTAATAATTAATAATTCATTATAGAATGACTCCTAACATGTCTACCCAAACTTATGTCACGTGATTAAATATACTTCTTAATTGTACCAAAAATATATATATACTTCTTAAAAATGATTGATCATGTAGTTAGAATTCTAATTTTTAAAATTATAATTGCTTTTTTATTTTTTTTGGGATTTTGAATTTTTAAATCTTTTCTTAATTATTGTTTCCCTTCTCATGAGGTTAATGTGACACTCTAGCGCGGGCCACCACATCCCCCACACCTAAACCCGAACTCACATATGAAATGGTAAGTCCATACATGAGCCCAAGTTTAGATGAACGGAGACCACACACTCGCTAGACTAGGCAGAGCTAAAACAAACCAGAACACGCAACACAAAAACAGATAGAGGAAGCCTAGGAATCTCAAAAACATAAAGTTCATATACAACAAATATACAACAAGATTACAAAGCCAAGACAAAACAAGATTCATAGCATTTACAATTTATAAGTACAAATTTAAAATAACATATGCAATGCACCTAGCATGACCTAAAACCAAAAGTGAGACTCGAACGACTCACTTCTCCGCCTAGCTCGTGCACCAAAACCTGCAACTAAAGGTGGAAAATGAGAGGGGTCAGTCTAACGGCTCGACTGAGTGAGGGGGTTAACGCACACCCACACATTATACATATATAGAGCAAAGCACATTAAAGATAAAGGTTATGAATCCGGAAATAGGTTTTGCATACCAAAACGTTTTCAAGAAAACAATACATATCTTATACATATTCATATCCATTAACATTAACATAAGTCTCTATTCCCGTTTCATAATCCAACAATTTCATTAAGCTCGGCGAGCACGAGCATCCCCCATTACTTCTCATTACATTACATTACAAATACCAAATCACATTCAATCCTCAACTTCATTTGATGGAAGGGTCGGCCAACCTTTAACCATCCATTACATTACACATTCCTCAACGGGTGATTAACCCACATGAGTACCATTATACATTCCTCGAGGGATAGCTAACCTACACGAGTCCTCCCCAGTTCATTCCGAAAGCATCAAGAATATCACACCTTCCCCAACCTCCATAGGGCCGCACGTGATACCTCGGAGGGACAACCACGATTAGGCTAAATCCAACGGCCCTCAACCGTACCGGGGTCCTAACCCATAGTCTCTATGGATCCAACATTACCTTTACATTACCATATCATTGCATTCTCGCTCCAAAACGAACCATTAGCATTACATTATAAACATTAGGCATTCATAAACATTAAACTTTCATTAAAACATGAGTTCATTTATACTCTTAATTATAGCCCTTTTCCAAAGCCAAAACTTTATCATAAGAACATACTCATATCATACATTACACATATTTAGCTATATACATAATATATAGTCGCGTGTGGGCTAGAAAATGAGCATTTAGGGTCATAGGTCGCTCAACTATACAAAAAGATTCTAAACCTCACCTTTGAACAAAAACGTGTTGTGTGGTGCAAGAAAACGATCCCAACAACCTCAAACCTTGGGCTCGGCTCCTCTTGGAAGGACCCCTGAGACAAACAAACATAACTCTAGAGACTTTGACTCAAACATGAACCACTTAGACGCTCGGCAATGCTCATGAATACAAAGGATGCATATAAGTGCATAAACGTACCAAAGAAGGCATTATGAATCATATCTGGTTCAAATGGGTTCCAAATCATACCAAATTTTATTATAATCAAGGGGACACATATTATAACATATTAGGAATGCTTAGTAGTCATAATGGGGGTGGGAGAGAAGCATACAAGCCACGAAAAGCGAGAAAATGACGAAACAAACCGGCCGGCGCCACTTTGTGTTTCCAATGGCCATTGAAATTCAAGCCTTTAATTCCAACGGCCGTTGGTTTCAAGACACAAATTTCCAACAGCCATTGGAACCCCAAAGCGGCCAAAAACTTGTTTTAGGGGCAATTTCGGCCAAAACCAATCGAAGGCAAGTTCAAGCAAACCAAAACCAATCCAAACTCATTCATAAACTTATAAACTCATGCATTAACATATTAGGCATCAATTTACATCGAAGGAACATGAATTCATACGCAAATCTCCAACGAAACACTCACATACTCACATTAGGGCAAAACCGGCAAGGTTTGCGTTCAAGGTGGCCAAAATGGATTCAAAAACCAACCTCCTAGCACCTAATTGCACAAAACCAATACCCAAAACATAATAGCACTCAAATACAACAATTGGATGAAGGGGTCCAAGTGATAAAGCCAATACACCAAGCAAAATTCAACACTCATGCTTCATATCACCTCTTGTGCACATATATCACTCAAATGCGCCCATAAATCAAGTTCTTATGCATAATCCCACAAACCCACCATAGTCATAAATGCCAAGAAGTTCCCCAACCAACTACCAACCACAAGAACCATAAATAACCAAGCATCCAACACCTGCATAAATGCATAAGAGTGCAACAAGGACCAAAGAAATGCATCAAGTCAACATATCACCCAAACCCTTCCTATTCAAAAGCTCAATTCAATACTCATACTTCCCAACATATAATCCAACAAATATACACAAATAAAAGGTCACCAAGGCAAGGGAATCACAAATATAGGCTTACCTTGAAAAGAAAGTGGGAGAAGAAGGGTCTTAAGCTTGGGGGTTGGAGCAAAAATGGAGGAATGAAGCTTGGGGTTCTCTTATCCTTTCTCCTTGAGGGCTGCTGCATGTGAGAGTGAATGGGAGGGAAAAGGTCGAATAAAGTTTAGGCTAGGGTCCCACTAGGGGTATTAGGTACGTATTGTGTACGAGGGTCGAAATTAGGGTCATTAGGGGTCGAAACAAGGTCAGAAAATTATGGGGCTAGGTTCATTGAATTCAATTCATCGAATTAAACACAATGAAGGTGTCGGAACTCCAACCTGAGTTCCCGAGCTCAAGAAATGAACTAGGGACTCAAAAGGCCATAATTACCAAATGACCACAAAACATTCAAAAAGTAACAAATTGAGTCCAAACTAATTACACAAAGTTCCAAATCAAGTTTAAATCATTCACTCAAGTCCAAGAATCATATAAATCATGTAAAGCGTGCTCGAGAATTCAAAATCACAAAATACGTATTACGCGATCGACAAATAATTCAAATATCACTTAAGTTCAAATTGTTCAAGTAGTTCAAATAAGAAATGAAAATAAGAATGCAATGCATCAATTAAGTATGAAAATAAATGAAAAACGATAAATAAACTTATACGTGGTACGAACCTATACGTGCGAAAAGATGGGATATCACAGTTAATGTATCATAAAAGAGTACGCGAAACATCTTGAAGTGACTATGTTTAATTTTGTATAATTTTGTGTCCATTTTTTTCTTCCATCGAGTAATCCAGATATTTATATTTATTATATATGAATGTTTATATACTTTTTATAGATTGATACACAAACATTCTTTTTATATTATGGGATGTTACATTCATCAATTTTAAAAATACGATTTTAAAAAGGTCTTATAAATAACTTTTAGTAATAAGATATTTAGTTGTTACACTTTATTTATCGATTTCAAAATCTTAAACTTTTGTATGCAATTATTTTTAGGTGTCATTACTCTTCCATTGATTTTTGGTGCTAGACGGAGATACAAGGCATTATAGTAAATCTTTTGTTCTTTTCAAGTTAGAAAATGTTTAAAACACCAAAAAATTTCATATTTAGAAACTTTGTATCCTAAAATTCAAATTAAAGAGAAGTTACAGTAAAATTTAATTTAAGTTTATACTTTGTATTAATTTTAATTTTTTTATCTAAATCGAATTCTAAATATTTGAGAATTAATATATTATTAATTTATTTTATATTTTATAAAGATATATACAATTCAATTTTTAATACAAGGTTTTCTCATATTGGTGTTTAATAATATTTATATTTTAATTTAATTATGTAATATGTTTAAATTTTTTTATTATTTATTGATTTAAATTAAATTTTTAGCAAGTTTTGAATATTTGTTCATTTATTTTATGATATTAAAATATATATATATATATATCAAATTTAATTTTTAATAAAAAATTCACAAATATTTGATTTTAATAATTTTTATTTTCTGTCTTCAAAAAAAAAATATTTTTAGAGGAATATTAAATTTAAAAAAATTTATATTTGAACCTCATAATATTATGAAATCCACCTTATAATTTAATTAAGAGAAGGTACAATAAAATTTTATATATTATAATATTTTTTGCTCATTTTTTCTTTATTATCATAAAATTATAATTAAGCACTGGTTTTTGTTGTTTGATCTTTTCAAATTCAATTTTCTGTAGTGTAGGCAAGTCCAATTACTTTGAAGAGAAGTCGATGAACTTTCGGTAAAAATATGTTCTAGAATTGTGTTAAATATAATATGGTTGTTTGTCTAAATGATAAAATTTGTGTTTTACTTTGGTCGGCTATGCTAATTTCTATCAAATTATTGTTGAAAGTGATTTTTCAAGACGAGCTTGATGGATGAATTTTGTGCTTGTGTGTGTGGTTGGGTGGAGAGGCTGACATACTCATTATTAGGACTCATGTTAATTTGATGCAATCCTTTTTTACCTAACAACTCTTGTTGATAAAGTTGCACCTAATAATTTATTAGATAATTATTTTTTACTTAATTGTGAGGCTGGAAAAATCAACAAAAATGAATTTTTGTGATTTAGTATTTATTCACCGGTGAAATTACAATACTCGAAATTAGTTATCAAATTTTGTTGCTGCACAAGCTCTTTTATGGCTAGGAAAAGAAGTTCATGCATTAATTGTGCAACACCCCTATATTTACCAATAATAATTATAATATTTATATTATATATATTAGTAAATATATATTTTGTTTTAAATAGATTTTATAGCCCAAAACTTTGGATTCTTGTAGTTTGGTTGTATTAGAATTGATGGGCTAGAAAACCATCAACCCTCCAATCTATGGGTAAAAACAACGGTGTAAGTTCATAGTTCTCTCAAAACCATTGTCTTAAAACAAAATGCCTAGTTGTTGGTTTTTTTTCAAAATCATTAGCCCAAAACCAAATATTGTTGTTGGTTTTCTTTAAGCAATAGGTTGGGGATTACATGTGATTGGTGGAAATTTCCTATAAATAGGTTAGGAATGAGAAATCTTCACCATCATCTACAACGCTTAACATCATGGCTGATTTCAAGATTCATA
>JBBMKE010000009.1:18195423-18206440 GCA_037834125.1 Lippia alba | reverse complement strand
GAGGTTGGTTTCGAATCAGAACCCTCTGCCATGAATTTCTGCTAGTTTTAACAGGATTTTCAGGTTCAAGCTTTCTTATCAAGTCATCCACATGTACAAATTCGCTTCACCAAATGCAAAATTCGTAATTTCTCATCAAAATTTACATTTTACAATAATTGTGAGGTGAAGTGAAAACATGATTGTGTTTGTGTGAAACCTGACCTACGGAAGTGGGATCAGTGAAATAAAATAAGCACAAATGGCATGCAAACGAACAGGGCCGAGGCGAGCAAGCCTAGCCTTTGGTTCTTTTATCTAGCTTGAGCTTGAGCTTGGCTCGAATGAAGGCGCAAAAGCTAGGCTCAAGCTTGGGTTGGAGACGAAGAACATAATTCGGTACAATTTAAGATCCAGAACTGATAAGAAGGGTGTTTTCTTGAGGATCCACAATTGAGAACAATTTAAGATCTAGAAAGTAGAAACAGTGTCAATTCAGACAACATAGATTGAGATAACTTCAAATTCAGTCAGGTAATATAACAACAAAATTCCCTAAATGAAATTTATAAATTTACTCGATGATCACAACCTGTTCTCCAATATTATCTCATCGAAACTAAAATCTAATACACAACCTATTTTATCCAACCTGTTCTTCCTTGGAAGCCTTTTGAAGTATCAAGCAGTAAAAACAACTGATTTATGAAACTACATCCATACCCAAGTCAAAAAACCAGTTCAAACTACAGAAAGTTTGTGTCTTTACCTCAAATCGCTTGTTGGGTCTTAAAGCAACCGGAGAAATAAAAACTCAATTGACAGATGAAACAGAGAGAAGGCTATTTTCAAGTCTGATTGGGAGGTGGAGCTCATTCAGTTGTTGCAGAGGCGAGCGAGAACAGGTTGCCGGCAAGAACAGAGACGGAGCTGAGCTGGGAAATAGCGACTGCCGCCCTGGTTGGTGGTAGTCCGGTGGAGCAGTGGCTGAAAATAGAGTGAAAAACGAGAGAGAGTGAATTTGAACTAGGGTTACAACTCTCAGGAATTACAATTAAAATTAGGACAAATTACGTTCAGGTACCCTAAAGTTTGTCTTAATTATAAATCAGTCTTTTTTTTTTTATAATTACATATTAATTCCTAAAATCATTATTTCAATTATATATTAATCCTATAGAAGGACTGATTTATAATTAAAACAGTATTTTTAAGAATTAATATATAATTATCGAAAGAAAAGAGACTGATTTGTAATTAGAGCAAACCTCAGGGTACTTGAATGTAATTTTCTCAAATTATTAAAATTAAGATATATATATATCTATCTATCTAACAAATTATCATATATAATATAACAATAAAAGACAGCTCAACTTTTTTCTTTTCTTTTTTTTTTTTTTGGTACAAAGCTCAACTTTGTTATGTCTCATTGAAAATTTATTTAATAATTGATATAAACATAACTACTTTGTTTAATAAACCAACAAAATCATAACGTAAATCAAAATTCGTCCGAAAGTTATACATAAATTTTTAGTTTAATATTCTACGAATTGTTTCTAATTTATCAAACTCTTTTCCTCAGCTTTATTTATTTATTTTCCCAACGACTGAATCAATTTTATAAGTTGTCCTTGTTTGACTAACTGAATTCGGATGTTTGAATGTCATTTCATCTTCCGTATTTGTTAGCAAAGCGAGAAAGAAAGAAAACTGAGGGAGAAGAAATTCAGAATGATGATGATGATAAGCGACGTGAATCATCAACGGATAAAAACAAACGGGATATGGATGCACGTCGCTGAGAAAGGATCAGGACCGCTCGTTTTGCTCCTCCATGGTTTCCCTGAGACCTGGTTTGCTTGGCGCCATCAGATTGAGTTTCTAGCCTCCCATGGATACCGCGCTGTTGCACCTGATTTGCGAGGTTACGGCGACACAGATGCACCAATTAGCCCTTCCTCCTACACTTGGTTACACATAGTCGGTGATCTCATAGGCCTGCTCGATCACTTTGAAGTTCAACAGGTTCTCTAGATTCTCACTCCTTTAATTTCTGTGTATTGAATTGATTATTGATGCGGAAATATTTGTGCAGGCGTTTGTGGTGGGTACGGATTGGGGAGCTCTAGCTGCTTGGTATCTGAGCTTGCTGCGTCCTGATAGAGTCAAAGGAATGGTGGCTCTAACTGTTCCATTTTCGCCCAGATCTGCGACTGTTAAACCTCTCGATTCGTTTAATCAGATGTTTGGAGATGGCCTGTACATCTGTCAATTTCAGGTATTGGATTCTCAATCCGGTGTCTACCAACTCGATTCGAATTGAAACAACAAAAATCGGTGCAGGAAGCAGGGAGAGCAGAGAGGGCTTTTGCGAGATACGATTTTCTCACGGTAATGAAGAAGTTTATGCTGATCAACAAAACGGATCTGCTCATAGCGCCTCCGGGGATGGAGATCATTGACTATCTGGAAACGCCTTCTATTTTGCCGCCGTGGATCACGGAGGAAGAACTACAGGTGTTTGCTGATAAGTTTCAGGAGTCCGGCTTCACCGGCGGCTTGAATTATTACCGCGCTTTCAATCTGTGAGTGAACAATCCCAAATCTAACTATTTTAGTTCCGATACTTCGAGCTAAATAACACGATTGATCGATGTTTGCAGGAACTGGGAATTGCTGGCTCCATGGCAAGGATCAAAGATCACGATTCCTGCTAAGCTGATTGTGGGTGATAAGGATATGGGATTTGTTTCTGCTGGGACAAGGGAGTACATACAAAGCAACGTCTTCAAGGAGTTGGTTCCAAATAATGAAGTTGTGGTTATTGATGGGCATCACTTCATCCACCAAGAGAGAGCTCAACAAGTTTCGGATGAGATCTTATGCTTTTTGCAGAAACTCACTTGATCGCTTTCCACAGACGTACAATGTGCTTTTCATGTTTTTGTCATTCCTATATTTATCATACATCAAAATTCAAAACAGGCGTTAATAATGTATTGTGTATTATGCATTACTTAAAATCTAAAGCAAATTAATAATTATAATCGTTTATATAACAAAATGCTGTACCATAAATATTGATATCGTTTTCTCTATTTATTTTACGATATGATAAATCCCCGACTCCAACAAATCATATATTAATTGTATCTAATTTGCTATTTGATATGGCATAATATTAATGGGCCACGTGGCATGCCCGACGCAGATCCACGTGGACCCCGGATCACTCTCCATCGATCCTGAATAGGATCTCTCCACCCCAATCACGTACACTTGGGTCATGTGGGGTGATGGGGTCGGATTTTCCTTAATCGATCCCGCCCATATGGCGGACTTAGCCTCTTAGGTTAATTACTTGATCCCGATGGTCGCATCTGATCGTGTCCGAACCTGGAAGAAGGACTAGGTCGAAAATGTCTCGACTCGACCACTCAGAATTTGTATTTTAGTAGGATCCCGAAACTGAAAGATGGAACAAAATGTGAACTAGAAGGCCGAATAGGGACAGGTAGGGTTTTACCCTATGTCGGCACTCCGACGCTCAAGTCAGTATTCGAGTATTGGTACGTCGATATCTTAGACTTAAGCGTATTAAATGTGTATAATAAATGACATGAATGAGGGTGTATTTATACATGATGGAGTGAGAAAGACATTCTTGTACTGGTGTCAGGTGCATTTAATGCTCCTTGTAGCCTGGTACGGTTTGACACAGCATTTAATGCTTATGGCGGCATGAGATGGGGACCACATTCTACTCGAATAGCAATCGACTAGGTAAGGATTAGTCGAAAAGCATTCGACTTGGTCCAACTCCGTCGATGCAGAGCAAGTTTCCTGTAGTAACCGGTTTTCGCTCGACCTAGAGTAGCCTATCGACATTGCCGACTGAGTATGGCGTGTGGGTCCTTGAATTGGCTGACGCCTTGCTCCTATGTGGCGCGCTTACCACGTGGAATTTTTCCCTTGGGCCACGTGGCGGGGTTGCTTTAGCCCATGTCATTAGCCCTTGATAGGCGGCGTCACGGGACACGTGGCGGACATCTATTGATCCTCTAGAGTTGGCCCCATAGTAATGATGGTGACGGTTCTCTTCGGAGTCCCACCCAAACACTTCTATATAATGTCCCTTGGTCATTTCATTTTACCTCTTACTTAGAGATATTCTGAGAGCCAGAGAGATCGAAATTTTCGAGCAGCAAGCAAGGAATCCGGATCAGGACGCTAGACTTCAATCGGTGAGTTTCTTTTACTCAACCTTTTCGATTTGTGTCTTTTTTTTTTTTTTTTGCTTTTTATTGCATTTTCACGTGTGAGTGAGAGACAAGTCCCATCTCGACTCGTTTTCGACCGTTTTCCTGACACCAAACCCCTTGATCCTTATTTCGAGGAGAAGATTTATAGGAAGGGATTTAAGTCGAGTTTTTCGGTTCGAGTCGTGGGATGTCTTCACTTGTGTCTTCAAGTTCTGGAAGTTCAAGCGAGGAGACTTGCTCAGGCTCAGATTCTAGTGTTGCGAGCTCGCGTAAAAACGAGCCGAAAGATTCGAGAGAAGCCTCTGACAAAGAGGTTGATATAATTAGTAGGTCGATGGAATCGGGGCATAGACAATCGACCTCTCCGAAGGGGGACTATAATTTCAGCAGAGCCGGTCACCACAGTGCATCTGGTGGGTATGCGTCTCGGCCGGGAGATTTCTCATTTGGTCGACGAGGAACTCCCCTCCACTTCGAACCAGCAGGGTTCAGATGATGATGAAGAGGTTATCCAAATTCCTTACGGCTCGAAATCGTCGGACAAGGTGTTGCAGAAAGATGCCCGATTCATCACTAGCAAAATAACTGACCAAATGCTGATAGAGCTCCGAGAGATGCTTTTCCGGAGAGAAGTATTGCCAGAGGGTTATCAAGTTTTTCAGCCAACCACAGGGCAAAGACTGACCGATCCTCCCGAGGGGTGCATTGCGATTCATTGGAAACATGTCAACTCGGGGTTTAGGGTTCCAATCAACCAAGAAATGCTCGAGTTACTGAACCATCTAACCATCTGCACGGCACAGTTGATGCTGAACTCTTATGTGATGTTGAATGGGATTCGAGTACTGATGAGTACTTCGGGATCCCCATGGTCGGTGTTGTCCAAGAGTTGTTCAAGGCGATGGTGACGAAGGAAAAGTTTGGCTCTGGTTACGGATTGGTGCAACTGGCTTTCAAGTCGAGCCACAAACTGACGACTTCGCCGATCTCTTGTCATGGAGTCGATTGGAAGAAACAATTTGTATTCATTGAAAGCAAGAAGGGGTGGCCCAGACTTAGAAATAGGATTTGGAATTGGAAGCCGAGCAAGACACTTCCTCCGGGTGTCCCTCGATGGTCAAATGTCTTCATAAGGGACATGTTCAACCTCGGACTTTTCGACTGCAAGAGGTTGATCGAGGAGGGGATGCTAGTCAATTTTGGGATAGCCCCCGGGATCCCTAGTAGAAGATTTAACACTGGTGTCGAAATTGTCGAGTGGAGGACATAGTCTCTTTCTTCCGAGCACTTTAAGCTTTCATACCAAACCTTCGTCGAGGAGTTACTTAAATGTTTTTGTCTTCCTTTGCAGATAATGAGATCATGAGCCGACTGACACAACTCCGAGGGGTCATGGTCGACCTTGATGATGACGAGGGGATTGTCGAGGTGGCCTAAACAGCAGCTCACCACAAGACTGCCGACGCTACTGTGGCTCGGCCTCCTCCTGCAGCTGCCCCGGCTGCTCCGACTGAAAACACTCAACCCAGGACCGCTGCAAATCTGACGCCTCTTGCACCAGCCACTCCCTCGATGACCGAGAAGACGCCGACTCCATTATCTTTGGAGGCGATCAGGCAGGCCAACCAACCTTTTAGAGCACCCGAGGCCGATGTAGCCGAGTTCTTCAAAATGCTGAAGATCTCTGAGCCTCACCTGCCCGACAGCCTTCAACTCCGAAACGAAAATGGTTAATACTATTGATTGGGATCAAACCCTAGAGATGATCAGGTTGTTGCCGTTTATCACAGCTTCCAGACTCCGATCGATCATCGTTCTAGATGGCAGATGGCAGACATTGAGCTGGAAATGGGTAACGCTGTCAGGGTTATCGGGGTAAGCTTTCAAAACTTTATCCTTTTCTAACTTTTTGGTCGATACATGTTAATCGATTTTTTCGTGCAGCTTGTTCAGGACTTGTTTCACATCAGTCGTCGGGCCAAGGTTTACAAAGAATGAAGGGCTAAGCTTGAAGGCAAGTCGTCAGTCGACTCGGAGGCGAATGTGCTGAAGCGAAAGAATCGAGACCTAGAAACGGAAATCACCCTACTAGGTTCGAAGCTGAAGTCGGCGGAGATAGCGAGGGATAAGGCGGTGGAGACCTCGACTGAATACAAAGAACAATTGGATTCTAAGATCAAGGAACTGGTCCAGGTCCATGAGGAGCGTAATGCCCAGGCGGTCAAAAGCGTAGAGGAGTACAAGAACGGCGAGAGGGCGGGGCAACTGGAGGGTGCTCGGATGGTCATCGGACATTGTCAGCAAATTCTCACTCAACTGATGGCCGACTCGGAGATTTATGGGGTGTACAGGTTCATGAAGTCCTGACATTTAAGATAGCTAACTTCCCATTCGGCATTGCCGATATGAAGGAGGGATTCAATATGTTGCCTTGCACAATGTCGAGTCGCGGGTTATTTCCCCGAGATTGTTGACCGCATGAAAGTGGGAATCCGATGCCCGGACCCCAGGCCCTCTCCTCGGATCGAAGAAGCCGCCCAAACTAAAGATACCGACTGGACCAAGCATGAATTTGGCTTCACCATTGACTTGCCCATAGCCATTTGTGCGAATCGCCCGAAGGATCCGAACAAGCTGCGGCAGGTCGCCGACATCACATCCTTGCAAGAATTGGGACTTTTGAAGGATATCTTCCCCAATTTGGAGATCGAGGACGAAGAGGGGTCGGATGAAGAGCTCGATTGAGGTCCGATTGGGAGGATAACTGTTTTTAGATTAGTTTTCTATTATTGCATTTCATTTTCCTTTTTCTTTTGTTGTTGTTTTCTTTTTACAAGTTGTAAGTCGACTCGGGGTGGCCGACGAGCATTCCCATTGTGCAAAATCCAAAGGGCCTAGCCCACTTTTGTAAGTAGAGTACACCCGGGGTAGCCGGCCAATGCTCCTAATGGAAAATCCAAATATTTTGACTTCCAAGTCGGCTTTAATAGTCGACCTTTTATGATTAATGAAGTCCATTTTCCTCAACTTCCTGTGCGAGCATTTTGAATGAATATATATCGTGAACGTTTTTATTTTGCTTTCAACTTTTGAATCGAACCATTTAACTCAAAAAGAAGAGCATGATAGTCGAAGCATTTGAGCAATATTTATTGATACGAACAACATAAACCGACACATCCTTGTACAATTTAAGCATAAAAGTTTTTAAGGTTATACGCGTTTTAAGATCTAGGCACTTGGCTTCCGTTCATCTCGTCGAGGTGATAGACCTGATTTTTTCCAATTTTGATGATCCAAAAAGGCCCTTCCCAATTGGCATCGAGTTTTTCGACATGCCTTGTTACGTCGACTCTCCCGAGGACCAAATCACCCACTCAAAATTGTCGAGCCCGGACATTCTTATTGTAGCTCTTAATCATTAAAGTTCGATACTGTTGCATCCGACGGTAAACTTACTCCATTTTCTCTTCTATGGTGTCCAGCTCGAATTGCCGGTTCTCTTGGTTCTGGTCGGCACGAAAATGTGTTACTCAAGCTGTGGGATGGAGCAGTTCAGCAGGGATCATCGCCTCAGATTCGTAGACCATCGAAAATAGAGTTTCCCTAGTTGTTGTTCGCGGGGTTGTTCGATAAGCCCACAGTACTCCATCGAGTTCTTCAGCCCAATCACTCTTCTTATCTTCGAGCTTGGTCTTCAAATTTTGGACGATTGTCCGATTAGTCACTTCGGTTTGGTCGTTCGCTTGAGGGTGACCCACCGATGTAAACCTTAGGCTTATTCCCAAGCTGGCGCAGTAGCGTTTGAACTGTCGGCTACGGAATTGAGGCCCGTTGTAGCATATCAGGATCCTGGGCACCCCGAATCTGTAGATGACATTCTTCTGAAGGAAGCGAGTAAGGCCTACAAAAGTTGTCTTATGGACCGAGGAGGCTTCGACCTACTTCGTAAAATATTCCACACACACAATTGCGTATCGATGTTGTCGAGGTGCTTGGGGGAAGGTACGACTATGTCGATTCCCCATTGGTCGAAAGGCCAGGAAATCTCAATGGGGATCATCTCACTGGGATGTTGATACGTGAGGTTGGCGTGCTTCTGACAATTGGGGTATTTCCTTGCGAAGTGTACGACGTCTCTTATTACAGTTGGCCAATAGTACCCAACTCGAGAGACTTTCTTGGCCAGGGCCCGGCCTCCCGAATGGTTTTCGCATGATCCGACGTGTACCTCCTCGAGGACTTTCATAGCTTGGGAGGGTTGCAGACATCTTTTGGTTGGTTTTCGGAAGGATATTTTGTATAACAAGCCATCTGGTTCGCCTCTCCATTTTGTTCTCCGGTAGGATTCTATTTCTCAGGTAAAGAACGATCTCATTGAGCCAACATGGCTCTGTTGGGTCGAGGTTAGTACCTCCATGTTTGTATCGATCGACCTAGAGGCATTCGAAAAGAAGATGATCGATCTGTCACTCGTGCCTCGGAGGCCATTAGCCACTTTTGAAAGAACATCTGCCCTTTCATTCTCTTCTCGGGGAATCTGCTCAATGCTGGAGTGTTTGAATTTTGAAGCCCAGGATTTTACTTGGCCGAGGTATTTTACCATTGATCCTCTCTTGCTTCGTACGTTCCATCGAACTGCTCGCCACCAGCTGCGAATTAGTGAGGGCTACTAGGTCGTCAACCCCCTGCTCTTTGGCTAATCTCATTCCTGCGATGAGGGCCTCGTACTCGGCCTCATTGTTCGTGACTGGGAACTCTAGGCAAATGGCAAAGTCAAGCTCATCTCCTTCGGCGCTTCTAAGGCATACGCCTGCTCCTCCCCCAAATGAGGTCGAAGAGTCGTCGACTGAGAGTGTCCAGTGGCCCTTGTCCTTAGTGGGTGCCATTGAGGGCTTCTTCTCGACTAGAAAGTCGGCTAAAACCTGCATTTGGTACGCCAACCTTGGTTGGTAGGGCAAGTCGAATTGCCCCAACTCGATGGTCCACTTGGTCAGTCGGCCCGAGTAGTCGGGCTTCTCTATCACTTGTCTAAGCGGTTGATCTGTAAGGATGGTGATGGAGTATGCTTGGGAGTATGGCTTAAGCTTTCGAGCAGTGTGGACCAAACCAAGGGCGAATTTTTCGATTTCAAGATATCACATTTCAGCCCCATGCAGGATCTTGTTGATGTAATAGACAGGCATGTGCTTACGGTCTCGAACGGAGACTAGGACAGAGCTGACCGCCTCCTTCGTCACAGTTAGGTAGAGGTACAAGTTCTCCGCAGGCTCTGGCTTAGCCAAGAGTTGAGGCGATTCGAGGTACTTCTTCAGTGTCTCGAATGCCTGCTCGCACTCCTCGGTCCACTTGAAATCCTTGATGTTCCTCAAAATCTTGCAGAAGGGGAGACTCTTATTAGCCGATCTGGATATGAATCGATTGAGGGAGATGATTCGACCGACTAAGCATTGCACGTCTTGAACGATTTTCGGGCTTTCAAGATCGCAGATTGCACTGCTCTTCTAGGGATTCGCCTCAATTCCTCATTGGCTAACCATATAGCCCAAAAACTTCCCTCTCCTGATCCCGAAGGTACACTTGTTTGGATTCAACTTCAAGTTGTATTTCCTTAGAAGGTCGAACGTTCGACTAAGGTCTGCTAGGTGGTCGCTCGACTTGGTTGACCGGACTATCATGTCGTCTACATAGATCTCCATGGATTTACCAATCTCGCTCTCAAAAATCCGGTTCACAAGCCTCTGATATGTAGCCCCTACGTTTTTGAGTTCGAATGGAATCACCTTGAAGCAATATATTCCTTTCGAGACTACAAATACGGTCTTGTCTTCGTTCTCGGGTGCCATGAAGATCTGATAGTAGTCTTGGAAGGCATCCATCATACTCAACATTTCGCAGCCCGCGGTCGAATCGACTAATTGGTCAATGCAAGGCAATGGATACAGGTCTTTCGGGCATGCTTTGTTCAAATCTGTGAAGTCGTGGTACATGCGCCACTTTCCCCTAGCCTTAGCGACGAGGACCACGTTGCAAAGCCATTCGACATACTTGACTGGGACGATGTACCCGGCGTCCAGCAACTTATTGACTTCACCCTCAATGATTTCATTTCTCTTAACATTTAGATTACAGAGCTTCTCTTTGATTGGCTTGAATGAGGGGTCGACGTTTAGGTGATTCATGATGATTGACAGGTCGACTCCCACTAAGTCGCTCGCGCTCCAAGCGAAGACGTCCGCATTGTCTTGTAAAAATTGGATAAGCAAGACTTGCTTCTTTTCTTTTTCGGGCTCGGCTACGCCGACATTAGTGATCTTCTCTGCTTGTCCGGGCTGCAGCTCAATCTGGACGGTCTGACTAGCAGATTCAACTCGTGCTGCAGCTTCTACTTTTCTTTGCTTCTTCTTGGCCCGTTTGGAGATTATAACCGGGCCTCCCAAATTGGTGGTATCAAAATCCTCGATTTTATCCTCACTCCCATTCGGCAAATCGAGTACTGGGATGATCCACTGGTCGGGCAGCTTCACCTTCTCCATTGATATCGAGTAACACGATCAGGGCATCGGTACATCGCACCTCAACTCCTTTATCCCGGCGGGGGTTGAGAGCTTGATAAACTGATGGTAGGTCTGTTGGAAAACAGAATCAGAAAAGCAGTGGAATTTAAAATTTTTCCAACAAATAAGATCAGGGCTCTCAATTGTGAATCCAAATTCGTAGGGATAAGAATCTTACGTTAAAAAAAACTTTCTTGAAGCGTTACAAGCCAC
>JBBMKE010000009.1:18137291-18151220 GCA_037834125.1 Lippia alba | reverse complement strand
CGTCATAAATTCACCTAAAAGCTTTTGTATTATCAATTCTTTGCTTATTAAAAGAGAAATATTACTTTAAAAAAAAAAAAGCATGTTTGGTAGCTCGGAGATAATATAATCTATCATATATATATATATATATATATTCTGCAAATATTTCATGCACAATATAACAAAATAGGTATAAGGTTCACGTGAAAGTCTACAGCTCACAGAAAATATCCAGCAAGTACAAGCTACAGTGAGGCCAAACCCCTCAAGAAACTTGCAAACTCTGTAAATAAAGCATTGTCCCCCAATTGTGATGATACTTGAATACAGACACGGACAGAACATAACATAAATACGATAATACAATTTTTTTTTAGAATTTTTCACTTTAGAAATGCTTGATACGATATCAGACATGAATATCCAATAAAACAACACATGAAAAAAATAATATTTTCAAAAGTGTTTTTGCATTAGAGCCTCCGTCGGCCCTTTATGAATTTGTACGCAACTTATAGTGAGACAATTAATTAGAAAATTTAAAATTATTTCATATCCTAAGCTCGATCCGGCCTTCCACTCAACCATGCACCCTCATGTTTTAAAGTCCACTTTGCACTCGCAGACAATACAGCCTTAAAAATTAAATAACATGCTCCCCCGAAATGCATGTATGAATGCTTATAATTGCTGAAAATATCTGAAAATTGTCCACCCCTATTGGCTATTAGACGGACCCCCACCCCAAAAAGAAAAGGGGGTTCATATTTCATAACTGGTGTATGTCTACATATCTATGTAGATATGTAATGTAGCCCTGCCTGAAATACAAGCCTACATAGCTGTTAATTTCGGCATTCACCACACAGTACTTACCTGAATTATATTATTCATTCTTCATCTCTGCATTATTTTCACCTTGACTCTTGGATATACTTGCACTGTCTTCTTCGCATCTTTTTTCACCCTTTTCCTCTCCAACACTTTAAATAGAAAACGTTTTTACCTTATTCATAATGAAAGTTGTGTCGCACTTGGAGGTTTAATCGAGTATTTGGCATGTTGAAATGTTTTCCTTCGGTTTGCTTGGGCTCGTCGTCCTTTCTACAATGACTTGTTCGTTGCACGGTAATAGTATTAGAAAATTTGTTAAATTTTGACATGGTGTTTAAGTAATACATTTATGTCTGAAAAATTCTAAGCCGTGTCTGACTCATTCAAATTCAATTAAGTACAGTGATAAATGTGTTATATTTGTTATTAGAATTTTTGTTTTACACCCCAATCTCACGATATAGATGTAGACAATCACTACTTTATTATGCTAGTTTGGTTGAAACAGATTCGGACTAAAATTTCGAACAAAATCAACCATAATAACAAGTGCATTGAACTTGATAATTCTTTCACCGAACAAAATATAATCATAAAACACTCGTGCCTTATTATATCCATAGTCACTAGTGAGTAAATTAGTATTTTTATCTTATTAGAGCAAGATGTTCATCCAGTTCTACAGTACAAGTCATATATATAAGGAGGCAGCTGAACAGGGAAGTTGATTTCAAATGTGATTGAACAGGTGATTACTGATTAATACCATCAACATGTGGATATTTCATATGAATTATAGAGAAGAGTGAAGACCACAGGGTCATTATTTCCATAAATTCCGTTGTTGACTAGACAGCCAGAGATTTATGAATTAATTAATCATATCATTATCCTTAAAGTAAGAGCAGAAAGTAAAAAAGATACAAATTAACTGATAATAATTAAAGCTAAAAAGGGGAGGGTAAGGGGGCAGGGCAGCTCTCAAACTCTGGTCGCGGTCGCAGAGAATCTCTAAGCCCGTGATAAAAAAACGCAAACTGATAAATTCTTGTAATAAAAGTTTACAAGTTTAATTAATCACTTTTTGAGAGCCAGATTAAAGCTTGTTTTAATCTGTAAAGATATTGCAAAGATTTAAAGGACAAGAATCGAGTCATCAATGTCGATGAAATGTTAGTATGGTGATGTGGAAAAATAAAGTTGGGTTTGATTTGCATAAGTCTAAGTTATCAGATTGGTTCATGATTCCATCACTATGCACTTACGGTCCATCACTCCATCTGAATATATCTCAATTTCAACAGGTACAAAAGTTAACTAAATAAATCATAAAGTAACTGACTTTCACCATAATTTCAGGAGTAGAGACAAAAAGTAATTTATGAACTGAAAATTATTTATTTTATTTTTAATAAAAGATTACCCCCTAAACTGACACGAATGACCAAAATCAGTCTTCCTGTAGAGGCTAAATATCCACTGTTAAGCAAGTCGAGATCTAAGTGTCCCTAACCTCAAGCCCTATAATATTCAGATATGAATACGACAATACGAATATAATGACAAGAGTTTTTTTTTTTAAATTTCTTGTCCGACACATGAGTGTTCGACATAACATGACACGATACAACACAATAAACTCAGACCTAACATTGAGCAGCTTAGGACCGTATATGATCATGTTTATCAAATAGTGAACCAATAAGTTGATCTCACGTAAGTGGAGAAGCTCACAGTAGTTCCGTATTAAAATTTTAAGGTAAGAAGACTTTAGGCAAAAGTGATTTATAATTTAAGAAGCCGAAATACTAGTCTTATACTCTTATTTTGTATTATATTTAATTTATTATTTACTTGAGAGTTTTTATCAGGGACTTTATATAGCGTTAAAATAAGACTATAAGAGTATAAAACTAGTACTTCGGCTTCCAAAATTACAAGCAAAAGCAGCAAAAGAAAACACTCCATTTCTATTTTTTCTCAAGCTAAAAGCAGAAAAATACTTCTAAAAAATTACATATACACCCTTATCTTCATTTTTTCTTTTCCAAAATTCGTTCCATCTGAGTGCCAATTACATTCGAATTCATTTTAAGGCTATTTACAGGAGCATTGAGATTCAATGAGAAAAGAATTGCTCCTGTCTCTCATAGATGCCTTAGTTTTGCTTGTATATTTTCAGGCTGTTTTGTCAGACTGAATTTGTCAGGTAAGGGAAAACAAAAACAGGATAATTATCAAAGAATTATACTTGCTGAGAGACACATTTTGCAGCAAGAACTGTACACGGAGCACACAAAATGCCTCGATTCACCGCTCCTCTGAGTTGAA
Organism: Lippia alba; assembly: GCA_037834125.1. NCBI lineage: Eukaryota > Viridiplantae > Streptophyta > Magnoliopsida > Lamiales > Verbenaceae > Lippia > Lippia alba. Next base: position 18,148,073 of record JBBMKE010000009.1, on the reverse strand, counting down.
CTTGTTCCAAGCTTCCTAAAATGAATGTCCCATCAAGGGGAAGAGTTTATTAAAATGGTATGACCTAAAATAATTGTGAAATTATTACACTTTAACAGTTACAAACCTTCAATAGATCGAAAACCTTTTCACATATGTACTTTTGATGAATCGTTGCACCACGTTGTTGTAATTTGTCGGGATGGACACAAAGAGTGGCTTTTCTGTAAGCTTTTTTCACAGCAGCTGAGGTTATAACTTCAGTTAATGGAACTGGATGCCATCCACTATCAGGCCCAAGAATCTGTCAAGGAATGAATTCAATTGTATATTAACTATCATTCAAACTGAACGAATGGACGGCTGTTTTTATGACATACGAGATCCTTAAAAAGGCAACAATTCCTGAGAGAATGCAAGCTCTTTCATTAAGTTATTAGCTTACTTTTCAGTTTTCTATTACCCAACTTAATGAGTTTTATGCCTTTGTTGTTTTCCAGTCATGATCTAATTGGTAGGCAAGGAAAATGGCTATTTAAGCTACTGGAGTTATCAAGGGCAACAAGAAAGACAGGCATAAAATTGTAGCTAGGCATCAACTCATACTTAGAGTATATTTATTATGGTTTGAATTCAAAGGCTCTGTGTGCCACTCAACTCTCAATACAAGTTAAGACAACAAAGCCCACTACTGACAGCAACAATTGCAAAACCAGTTAGTCTCTGAAATTATATAGCCCGAACAAGGACTGAGAGCTTCATGGAAATGACAAAAAGATAATATGCTTAGATGTGTCACAGTATGCTACTGAGTAGCTTTTCTATAAGTTAACCATTTTTATGCTAGAAGATATAACAGAGTCTATGCACATTAACGAGAGAACAGAATATAAAAAAAGCGAACATCACCCATAACAAATATTGGTTCCCAAAGAAACAAGCAGATATGTTGACAGTTTCATGCAAAAGAATAGGAGAAAACATACATATTGCAGAGTTGAAAGCAGTGCCCGAAGGTTTCCCTCTTTCCCACTTGACCATCTCTTAACTTCAGCATCCAGAACTTCTGCAACTCTCTGCAGAAATGCTTTCTATAAGGAAATATGCTACCTCAAATAATAAAATAAGAAACTCAGATAAGGAAAAGGATGCATACATTCCTTTCTTCCCTTTCTCTTTGTGCAAGAAGATCACGCCTGTTTTTCTCAGCCAGGGCATTTGCCTGAAATTGTGCCAACATAAATTTGATATTTCAGACGAGATTTAATGAAAGGAAAAAAAACACCATAATGAGGAAAGAAAGAAAAGACTGTACGCACTGCACGCTCAGCTGTTCTTCTGTATCTCTCTAACCGAGCTTTACACCTCTGAGGTGATTCACCTTCAGCCCCTACAAAATTTTAATTATCTCTAAGAAAACATCTTCAATAGCAATAAATATATTTCCGTTTTTACAATGAGATACTTTGAACAAGGTAAATAGATATTATAACAAGCATAATACAATAACATCCAAATAAAAATTACGTACCAACTTGTGCTGAAGGATATGAATAACGCAAGCCACTCGATATTCCAGCACTTTGGAAGTGGATATCCTGCTAATCAAGCCAATAAAGTCACATCAGTAGTCAATAAAAATTGAATCAAGCTGTCAATGCAATGAAGCTTACTCACAGAAAGCAAAGAGCTTTGTCTTGTATCAGCGGATCTGAAAGAAGCTGAAAACCTATCAGGGGCAGATCTTTCTACACATTCATGAACATCATAGGCAGCCCCATGAGCCATTAATTTTTCAGCAGCTCGCTGACGGGCCTCGGCAGTTGCTCTTTCTACAGCAGCTCGGTCAGCCCTGAGCCTAGCCTCAACTGATGCCTTCTCCAATCTCTCCCGAGCCCCTGCTATGGCTCTTTGTCTTACTTCAGCAGTGGCTCTCTCTACTGCAGCTCTCTCTGCTCTCTCCCGAGCTTCAGCATATGATCTTTCACGAGCTTCAAGTGCTGCTTTATCAACAGCCATCCTGTCCTTTTCTCTTTCTCTTTCCCGCTCCCTTTCTTCTTCTATTCTTCTCATTTCTTTATTTTTCAGCTCAGTTTCCCTCTTTATTCTTTCCGCTGCCTTTTGGTCTTTCGCAGCAAAGGTCTCTTTCATATTCTTGTCCGTTCTTTCAATCCTTTGGCTTGTAGCATTTTTAATTGAGTTTAGTGCGTCATCACCTCGTTTCAGGCCAGAAGAAGTATCTTCCACCTTCCTTCCATTTAAGAGAGATTCTCTTAGAACTTGACCTTGGGTGAAGCTATCCCTGACATCTCCTTTTTCGCTGATGAATTGAGTTCCTTTCATCTTCTCAACCCCATCATCTTCATTGGTCATTATCTTTTCAGGCTCATGACTACATCTCGGTGCAGAGGATGCCTTATTTGAATCTGTCATATGCTCAGATAAACAAGGAGACTCGACAGATTTGTTTGTGACAATATCTTTATCTTGTAATTCATCTTTGTTCTTGCTAAATCCATTGAGTTTTCCTTTAACCAGTGTATCATCTAATCCAGCCTCAGCTCCATAAAAACTACTGCTAATTTCAGTTTTCAACACGCCATTTCCTTGAGATGAAAAAGCTGCTTGACTTTGAATTTTATCATGCTTCCCCAAAACCTTAGGTGTGGTCACTTTTCCATCAAATGCCTTCAATTGATCCCCTTCAATGAGGACATCATCATCCAGGTTCCATTTTACTTCTCTAATATGTCCGTTCTCCAACTCAATGCCTTCAGCATGAACACTCAGTTTTTCCTGGACACCAGCATCTCCACTCAAGTGCATATTTCCTTCTGCTTCAAAAACTTCTCCAGTAATATCCGGTTGAGTCTCAGTCAATCCAAATATCAGATCGTTTTCTTCTGTCTTGGACGTATCATCATTACTCTCTTTAACTTGCACCCTTTCATGAACCAGTTTGTATTCTCCATCAGTTCCAACCTGTTCAAAAGCCTCTCCAAATGCAAACTCGATCACTTTGTGCTTACCATCCTCCATAAGAGTCTTGTTGTCTTTCTCTAGTTCAAAAACAAGTTGTTCATCTGCACTTTTTTCATGCACAGAAGGTATACATGACTTCTTACTACTGTCTCCGTGCTTCTTGGACTCTTTAATTATCATCCCATTCTGCTTCTGCTCGTGAGTCTCTTTTTGTTTTTTCTCTGTTTGTTTCTTATTTCCTTCGGATTGTATTCTGTCCGTCACTCTTTCTCTTGTTTCTGCTTTGTCCACATCTTCAAGTCTACTCTGACATTCTTCCCTCAGACTATTCTGTTTATGTTTCTCACTGTTCTGTTTCATTAGTTGAGCTTCTATAGACCTTTCCTCAGTATCCTTTCTTTTAGGGGATCCCTTCAGTTTTGGTCTAGCTTTTACTTCACTCATAGGGCCATTAGCTTCCAGCCACACTTCTACAGTTTCACTAGGGTCTATTCTTAGATCATCAATCTCCCCAAGTTGCTCGTAATTTTGTGGCAAGACCTTATTTGAATCATGTTGACTGGCCAATTTGCTCAGCATCACTTTCTCCTGGAACCCTTGTCGATCACTCAACCTTGTTTTAGGCATTTCCTTGTGCGGCTTGTCACCCCAGTCACAAAGCTCTTCGGTCATTTCAGATTGATTTCTTTCTTCATCCCATCTAGAAGCTTCCTTCTTAGCTTTAAATTTATTGTTATCTTTCTTATGATCAAATGAATCGTAATGTTTATAAGCATCTCGACTCATTTGTGGCATCCAACTGTCACAATCTTCCCCAGCATCAAAGCCCTGCCTGCATATATTGTTTCCCACGACCTCAAAATATTCTGTTTCTTCCCTCCATGCAACAGCCTTAGCACAATTTTCAGCAGTATTTGTTAATCCTATCCTGTCTTCAATAACAGGTGCCGAGACTGTGGCTTCTTTTCCATGTGACTGAAGCATTTTCTTATCCTCGATGCAACTGCTTACTCTGGAAAACTTGTTTGTGTTCTCCTCCATTTGCATAAAACTATGGCTCTGGATGTCCTTTTTCTCAATTGATTTTTTCATGCTTTCGTTCTTTACTTCAACATTCTTATTTCCATTTTCCCGGATGTCAGCAGACACAGTAGCATCTACTTCCGCATCAAATGAAAGTGGTGCACTGTCATTTGCCACCCTCTCAAAGGCATAACTTTTAGAAGGCTTGAGTTTCGAATTTGGTCTCTCACATCCTGTTTTTCTCAAAACTAAGGCAGGTGGCGGTCTAGAAGGTGGTGGCAATCGTGAAGGCTTAGTTCGAAGACTAATATCAGAAACGGTAATAAATGGTTTTTTATCCAGCGGCGAAGTAGAACTTCCATCTTTCTTCAACAGATTACAACTGTTACCTTGCATGTGCAACACACTATGCAAGGGGTTCGAGAAACTTCTGTCGTACCGTTTATCTTCAGGAACTCTTCCACCAAATTCTTTAATTGGGTTGGTGTCATCAGTCACGGGCATAGAGCCGCCTTCATCTTCCCCACTCCAGGAAGCAGGACTTTCGCAATGAGCCGAAGCATATCCAGGAATAGCACTAAAATTAGTCATCTGACTGGTCCCAGTGAAGACTGTTTGCATATTTCTTTGACTTGACTTGTTATACGATACATTAAACTGACGAGTGTTTTCCGGAGACTGGTGGACATCACCATCGGACAACCTCTGACTCTTGTCCGATCCAGCAAGGGGATCTAACTCATCAGACAAAGACCCACTTTGTGCTGGACTCCTATTGAAAAAGGACAACCAAAAAACAACACACAGTTAGAGAAGGGAGACAGATCTTTACCTTCTTCTTCATCCATAAACCATGACTAAACAGAGATGCTGCCTACAATAATACATAATAAACATAATAGCTGCACTGCACTGCATACCATAAATACACCAGCCATCATAATTAAGCATATTGTTCTGATTAGCTCTTCAGCAACATGCACAGGATTTAACATCCCGTTTCAGTAGCGTTAATAATTCCTCTAATAAACAGCAATGCTAAAATCCATTCACATTTGACACCGTTTCTTCTTACTGAAAACCTTCCAATAATAGAAAGACCTTATCCTCATAATCCACAAACACCAAACCAGAACCCAAACAATGCGATCAGCTTTACAGACATATAAATGCACGCACTCCTCAAAACAGTGAAAGACAAACGAAACGCATACATTATACATACCATGGTTCCTCAGACGATTCATATCCCCCGCTGGACTCCCCAACCAAATCCTCAAACGACGCCGTAAAACCCCCTCCTCCTCCAAAACCACCGAAAACCTCGCCGTAGTCGACGTCGAAATGTAACTCCTCCGATTCCGGCGGATTGAGAGGGAGGTGCAGCAGGGGAATGGAGGAAGATCGCGCGGCGTGAAAGCCGCCGAAAATCTCGGCGTAGTCCTGGAGGCGGGGGGCCAGAGTGGGGATGCCGAACTTCGGCGGGGCCCCGAAAACGTCGTCGTAGACGGACTTGTGGGAGGCGAAGCCGCCGCCATTGGAGGTGGCGGAGATTGAGAAGCTCCGCTTTGGAAGAGAATGCGAAACGTTCTCCATTGTCTTTGGCGTTACCTTTTTTCTTTTTTTTTTTTTTGGTTTTCGTACTTTTCCTTTATATACGGCTGTAGACTGTAGTCTTAGCTTTTAGGTGGTGGTGGTGGTGGTGTTTTTTCTGCGCGGTAGTGGAGGTGTGGGCCGTGCACGGCGGAGGAGTATGGGCGGAGGGGCAAAATGGGAAATGGAAATGTTGGTTTAGGACATGACGAAGTTTGGGGCCGTCTTACAGGGTTTAAAGTGGAGTTAGTGTGGTGCGAGTGGGGCGCATTATGCGGATGTTGTCCGGTGAAATTACGGTTGTGTCCTTGGTTTGTGTTTTGTTTTGTCTTTCTTGGTCCAATGGTGTATGATGAGGAATTTAGCAATTAGCACTCGAGTTGTGTGAGGTTTTACGGAGTTGTTGGTTATCACATTTGGACCCAGTACAAGAAGACTTGTTGCAATTAAATAAAAATGTTGTCTTGCTTTAACCCCAAGGAATAATAGTATTTCGAAACTCCTCCCGCCTTGTGTGCTCTTATTCTTGATTTTTGAAAATTTCTTGGGGGCGTCTACAATTTTTAACTATTAAGGGTGTTCCATGTAATATGTAAATTTTTTGGGATTAGCTTTTATTATATTATATGTCGTTTGACTAAATATAAATTGCTATGTTTCATTTCTTTTAGCAGCGAAATTACCTATATTATTTTAATTAAAACTCTACTCTATGATACTAGTTTAATTCAGATATATAGTATATTCGAATCTCTACAAATACATATATTATTCATAACAAAAAAACAACTAGATTGTAGTGATCCCACTCAATTTGAGTTGATATTAAAGAAGATGTCATCCATATGTCTGGAGGAGTTGAAAATTTAAGCCACATGGGGTCATATATCCCTTTTTTTATTAGTCAATAATTATATAAGATAAGTACCACACCAATAAAATATGTATGAAAAACATCAAATCATTTTCTAAATTATAAAAAATGTCAATAAATTCCATTAGCAATAAAATATTTCAATAGTTCACCAAATGAATTTGAAGACTCTTGTTTTTAACCAAGGTGGGACGCATAGTGGTAAATGGTAATTGTGATCTTGTGTGTAAAGTTAAAAGCATTTCAAGTATGCTGAGTCACATGACCATTTCCTTCATTATTTTGGGACATGATTATACTATATTTGCCGAGTACCAATACTTCTGCAGCACATTCTTTCACCAGCTTCATTCAATCAATATCTATCTCTTGGTATATATAATCAAATCAAAGAGGTTATCTGGGGCATCTTGCATTAAATTCAGGTCCCAACAACGTTACTTTTAAATTCTTGTTTGTCATTATTAATGAAATGAAAAAATTCACGTTTTCATTTTGTGGGAATGTGGTTACAAGGATTATGTTTCGCACGTTGCCCGGACGGGTTTAGATGGCAACGCGTAACCAATATAAAATTGACAATTGAACCGTTACGCACCTAACAACTTCGTTTAATAATTAATGAGTTATTTACGTCATACCCCATGTGTTAGATGAAATTGATAAAAAAAACTCTGTATTACAAATATTAATACAAAAGACCCTGTGTTTTTAAAATATTTGCATGAAAACCATGTGTTACAAAAATTAATACAAAAAAACCTGTGTTTTCAAAATATTTGCATGGTGAACCCTAATATAGGGTTTTCCATGCAAATATTTTGATAACACAGGGTTTTTCATGCAAATATTTTGAAAACACAGGGTTTTTTTGTTAATTTTTGTAACACAGGGTTTCCAAACAAATATTTTGTAAAATACAGGGTTTTCTATGTTAATATTTGTAACACAGGTTTTTTTTGCCTATTTAAAATAACACAGGGGATATAGCATAAATAACTCAATAATTAATATTAGAGAAAAAAAGTTTTGTCATCCGTACTTTGACTATTTTTGCAATTTATCATCTCGGACAACTTTCATTACAAACCGTCATCTCAACTTTGCATTTGTAACAAACCTCCATCTAAATTCTTTTTGGTGGTTTTGGCCAAAAAACTTGATACGTGGCATGTTTAGACATGCGCTACGTCGGTTGTATTTTTACCAAAACTACAAAAAAAAATTAATAATAATAATAGCGATTTGTTACAAATGCAAAGTTCAGATGACAACTTACAATAAAAGTTGTCAAAAATGATAAATTATAAAAATACACAAACTATAGATGAAAAAAAATATTTTTCTCTTAATATTAATATATGCCGACTCCATTACTTTTACTTTTCAATCACATCAGAATGGCTTCGAGGTCTCTGATTCTTCTGATTAATGTGGAAGTTTTGTTTGATCGAATTATGTAATTTAACTATTTAAGTATTTTATATTCGAGTTTTAGACAAAAGCATGACCAAAAAGGTTAGGGGGGCTCCCAAACCCTTGATTTTGAACTTTTATTATTTATATATATTATGGTATTGAGATGTTTGTATTTTTATCATCTTCCCATTTTATAAGATTTTGACCCCTTTCATTTAAGTCTCGTTTTCTCTTATTTAAAATGTTAATTCCGTCTATATATGTTATTACTTATTAAATATACATCTCTCATTAATTGAATTTTATGTTAAAAGAAAACTTTATATTAATTAATTCAGTAGTTTGGCTCCCATCTGAAGTCATAATATATAATTAGAATATCAAGAAGAAAAGAACACTATTTATCAAATTTGTTATTTTCAACATTTTCCCATAGCTCATTAGCTGTCTCGGGGAAAAAATCAATCACAACGACCGACGGCTTAACGTTGGGGTAATATAGATGAGTTTTAAGTGGTGATGACTGGTGACAAGCGCATATATTTGAAGTGCAATGGTCCTACAATAATAATTAATGTTATTAGTATTAGTATTATTTACAATTTTACTTTTTTTGGGTTCTAAATTACTTAGCATAATAATTAAGCGGATTAACATATACCTACCCGCGAGCACCATGGGCCAGGAAATATTTATTATACACGATCGAATTCGAAAGTTATGTATAGCTGTCTTAGGTAGCACATAATTAAAGTAAAAGTAACTTAATTACTATATCTTTTACGTTAAAATAAAGCAAAAATTATCTTCGTTGCACTCCTCTCAAGCCGCCAATTAACAACATACGATAATACTTACAATTACAAGTATTTCCTGTCACCAAAGAAAAAAAGAAAAAAAAAAGGTATTTCCGTTTATGATTTTATTATTCGACTCATATCTGTACAAAGTAACCAAGAAAAAAAAAAGAGAAAAAGAAAAGGAAAATGTTTCCATAAGAAAGACAAGAATGATAATCTCTTTAATGTTTGGCAATTAACGTGAGGTGGCTAGTCTTTGTTTCTTTCTTTTTTCTACTCTTCGGATAGAAGATTTGAATCTTATGATAAACTACGTATATTGCTTAATTAAGGTTGTCTAATTTGCCAATCATGGTTGTTAATTGAAGCATCACTCTTTTGCACAATTTCTTTTTTTTTTTTTTTGGTCTGAAATTGCACAATTTCTTTTGGAAAAGGAAAATGGTCGCAATTTGCAAGTATAAATATATGCTTATTACGAGATTCTAATACATGTACAACAAAAGAAGCCGCTCCTTTGGGTCCATTGTTTCCCATTTTACATCATAGAACCCCCCCCCCCCCCGGGATGTGGGTGTCTGCTAATATACATATACGTATGACATGCATGTGTGTCAGATCAATTTCTTTCTTTACCTTATGACGACATTCAGTGTTACAGCAGTTACTGGCCTATTTATTGGAGGATGGTATACAATTTCATATATTATTCTTCTTATTTTAGATAAGGATAAGGACACTTATCGACAAATTCGGTAATTAATCCCTGTATTAAATTACAGTCACTTAATTAATATTTTCATTGAATTGTAAGTATTATCTCATCAGGTAGAACAGATTATCAAAAAGTAATCTTTTAGTTGAATTGTAGACACTATTATAAAATTGGTCGAGCCATAAAAAAAAAACAAAAATTACATTTGATTACCCTGCTAGATAGGGTAATTGCAATGCAATTCATCTTTATTCAAAAATTACAATTTAGTCCTTAAATATTATAGACCATTTGTGATCCCTCTATTCCGTTAGGGTTCCGTTAGATCTCAAATGACTGCATTGTTATATGTGTAATACATAGGGATTGTTTTGTTTGAATATGTATATCGCAGGGATGAATTTGTTATTTTATTCATTAAATTAATGGAAGGATAAATGCAACTCTAACGGAATTTTAACGGAATAGAGGGATCACAAACAATCCATAACGTTCAGGGATTAAATTATAATTTTCAAATAAAGATGAACTATATCGTAATTACCCTATTTAGCAGGGTAGTCAAATGTAATTTTCCAAAAAAAAAACTAAGATGCGTTCGGCCTATGATCGAGTTGGTTAAATAAACAGAGTTCTTTCTCGCATATGTATATAATATGTTGGTGCATGCATATCGATGTCTTTCTTCTCGCATGCATGAATTTAATGATTCATATCATATGGTGAATTAATAAAATAAAGCAGACAAATTATTTTATTTCATGTTGCAATGTAGCACAGTAGCAGTGCTTGATGGAGATATAGGGAGATAATATTTAGTGGGATTGGAATTGGATGAGTATTTTATGAGAAGGAATTGAAGATGATTGCATTGGAAAGAAGCAGCGTTATTATAATTTATTATACATAAAAAAGCATGCTTTGTCTCTCTGTCTGTATCTCTTTGCCTCCTCCTCAAGCTTCATTTTTAAGTTTAAGTTAAGCCAAGTCATCTAATCATTTCTTTCAATTTCCCATGTCCCCGACAAACTCTTTTTTTTCTCCTTTATTAAAATTATAATTTTCATTATACATCCAGAAAAGATATATAGTCTTCCTTGAGCAAATAATTATCGATAATTTACCACATTTGTTATCGTTGCATCTTTAATTAAAAAACATACAATTTAATAAGAGATAGTTGGAGTCTACGTATGTATCCAATTTCAAGCAAAAACAACAAAGGACGTTCTTGAATGGTATGGTTGTGTGTCTTGTGTACGACTAGATTCGAACTTATGATGCACAAACACGGACAAGGCGACACGGACACGATACGATACGAATACGACGATACAAATTTTTTAAAAAATTTAGGACACGACACGGCTCCGACACGACTATATTATATATAAATA
>JBBMKE010000009.1:18124427-18137191 GCA_037834125.1 Lippia alba | reverse complement strand
GCTCTTTATGTTGACCATCAAAACATGCAAGTGGAAGATGACATCATTCTTTATTGCTCTGTCTGCTGGAACACTTCGTACCACATGTTTGCCGGAACACTTCGTTCCAGTTGATGTTCCAGGATGTAGAGATCATGTAGCACTTTTTGTCAATCAGATAAAACTGCTTGGATGTTCAACAGATACCAATCGCTAGAAACTGGAATCTAGTACTAGAATGTATATATCTAACACTGGATTACCGTATCTTTCTAACACTGGATTACCGTATCTTGTACTAGATCAATGGTATCTATCACTAGATACTGCAATCTAAGTACTAGAATAATGGTATCTATCACTGGATTAGTTGTTCTCAGCAGAAGCAATCTACACATTATCATATATGAATAATAATACACTGCCTTTGGAGTTGTCATGTTGAATTTCAGTTCTTGTTAATTTTAGGGTACAACATCAACACCATCATAATCATTTCAAGTTTGGGAAGATAAATTAGTAATGAGGAATTTCAATCGCGATAATTCCGTGTAATCAAACAAACAAAAAATCGTCAATAGCACCATTATCATTTCAGCTTCGGCAAGCATCCATTGTCAGAGCAGCGGCGAAGAAAAGAGGAATGGAAAGAAGACGACGATGGCGCATCGGCGGAGATGAAGAATGACAGAAGAAAGGAAAAATATGATTTTTAGGATTTTTTCTATATAATTTATATATTTATTATTATTTTCAAAATGACCCCAAAAGTTTTTTCTTTTACAAACCGAACTAATTACATTGGGTTAGTGATTTAAGCATACCACGTCATATAGATAATAGGCGATAAAGAAAATGGGAAAAGAAATTGAAGGTTATCCCTAAAAAAAGACTTCGGCGTCCCTTGGGCCCTAATTCCCCCTCAAAAAAATTCCCCCCAGAAATCCACCGTGAAGTACGTCCGCGTGCCGCCTAATTCCGCCAACCTCGCCGAGGCGCGTGTTCGAATTCTTCAAGACGGCGTGCAGATCCATCCCCACGAATACGATCATGGACATATACAACCTCGACGACGTCGTAACCCCGCCGCAGCTGCGCTCCACCGTCGCCGCCGAGATCCGTAAGAACACTCACGTCACTAACCCTAAGGTGATCGATATGCTGCTCTTCAAGGGAACAGAGGAGTTGAGTAACATTGTGGAGCATGCCAAACAGCGTCACCACATTCTCGGTCAGTATGTTTTGAATCGTGAAGTTAGCCAAGGTGTGGGTGCAACCGTGCAAAGGATCAAGGTGCGTCGGATTTCCTGCAAAAATTTTGTAAAAGCAATTACTTCTGATTTTATGGATCTGTTTTGCTTTGGTAGTGTTGATGCTTGTAGACCCTATATAATAAGAACTTGTTCTTGTATCTCGTTGTTGCTCCTAATGTTGAACTACAGTTTTTCCCCTCTTATTTGGTGAAGAAATGATTTTGGATTAAATTTGTTGCAATGATTTTTGTGAAGGCTATGATGCACGAGACATTTCTAAAATATCATTTTACGTGTCCATATCCGTGCATCACAGTGTGAAGGAGTACATGATTACCATTGATTATATTGAGCTAGATTATAAGGAAATTTCTCCAATTCGAATCACTAGAAATGAAGGTGTACAAGAAGATAAAATGGCAGAATGCCAGCATTTATTGCTTGCCTTTACATTGAGTTAAAATTACATGCCTTTAGATGCTATTGGGACATTGTCACCAAGAATTCAAAATAATACAAACAACTGGTACATGAATATCTGAAATAAAGGCAACACAAGGCACTACGTTATTCTCATCATAACCAGATTTGGCAATGTAAAGGTTCATGGAGGAGCAACCAGAATCGCTTCTTTAATCAATGAACATAGTGAAAAGTGATTTTAGAAAACTTCTGCATCTTTTTGATTCTTTATATGTATGTTCCTCTGCCTACATACACTACGACAACTGCCGGCTGGAGGAACTCTTCCTATATATGCTCATAAACTTGGCCACAAACTCTGCCGCAATGAAAGTTCACTAGTGAGACAATGAGCATTCAAAATTCAACAAAAAACAGCTTTAAATTTGACTCAGCAACATATATATAAAATAATAGCAATACTTGGTATTTGCGAAGTGGGGAGAATGACTTATGTGTGTTCTTTTAGTTGTTTTCTTGTTCTCAACCAGCAAAAGCTTATACAGACATTTTTCAGAGATCTTTTGCATTTTGAAGAAATCAAGCAACTTGCATATAGTTAGCTTTCCAAAATGATTTTTGTGGTTCATTACCTTCTAACTTGAGTAAGGCACTTGTTCCAACTGGGAGCCTCTTATCCTGCAAACGAACTTTGAATCACTCATCCATTTTTTCTTTCTTTTTTTCACTTGTTTTCCCGTTCATGTCTCAAGTTAAGATAAGAGGCAGGGAAAGTCTTGGACTTACATAGTAAGCATACCAATAGTAAAGATCCCTTTTGATACCAGCCTCAACACCCCGAAGAAATTGTTCGACAAGCTTCTGCAAAATAAGCTCTTGCAGTGTTATACATAAATTATATAAATGTACGTTGTGCAGTCCTTATTATGTATTTGTCACTAACATTACCAGGAGAATTAGTTTAGGATGGACATAATCAGCCAGTAATTTTTGAATCTTCCCACGTATGATAAATAACCTAATCAAAGCAACATCAGAAGATGTTCATCCACAAAGTTTATGATTGACTTGATAGGCTAACAGTATAGGCAAATATAAGATCATATTGTTATAGAATGAAGATAACCACGGAAGAGGGACAATCAAAAGTCAATTTACCTCTTTGGTAATGGATCGGCCAAAATCTCTGCAGCAAGTTCCACAAGGGCTTCTTCCCATCCAAGTGGAATAGGTTGGTCCTCGGAAAAAGGGTAGCTGAAAGTACATTAAATCTTACATTAGACGGAAATTTTAAATCAACATAATTTATCTCTTATGAACTATGTTACTTGTGTGCTTTGCAGGCTTCGAGTGCCATGATTGCTCTCCTCAGATTTTGCTTTGATTTGTTTGCAATCTTTGCAGCAAAGCTCATGGGTAGTTCAAAACCTTCTTTTTTAGCTATCTGAAGGAGGACTTCCATTACCTAAAAGGAAGAAAACAAATTGGAGGTTTAGAATTTTCATTTAATGAGAAATATTCTGGATTTTCATATGCTTTTGATATTGCTAAAAGATATCATTCGGGATGCTTACTTCATGAGTTACAGGTGCTTCAACCTTAATAACTTTGCAGCGGCCTTTTACCGATTCAAGAATATCTACATCATCTTCACAGCAAAGGATGAGTTTGCAAGAATCTGAGTAACAGTCCATGATCCATTTTATCAGGTGTTGTATATTCTCTGCAGCTTTATCAACGTCATAGAGTACCAATACTGCAGTTCAAAAGATGTGTTACTAGACACAAGAAGAAATGTTAGAAGGGAGTTGATCAAACTATAACTAGGATCACGGCAGTGGACCTTTATAATCTGCCTTGCCAGGAACTGTACTAATTTCAGGGGTGACGGCATGGTCGCTGCTAATTTGCTTCACTAAAGCTGTTAGTGCATATGCTGCTTTAGGCTCTACGTATACATTGAGTTCAACATGGTGAGGACTTGAGCTTATAGGAACAACTACTTGCATGGGCCTTGATTCCTGTAAAACAAAAAATATTGAACCCCCAGAAATTCATTACAATTCTGAAAGAAATGGAAATTCTTATCAAAGCTAGCAAATCACTTTCATATTATGTTCACTTACTGAAAATAATGCATTAAAAAATGCCCATATTTATAATATTTGTCAAAAGTATAAGATTTGTGATTCTCTCTTATATAATCAAACATTAAAATGAAGTAACCATCAATATTCAAACATACCAGAATGTGAAAGTATTGCAAGTCATGAGATATCTGCAAAAAATAAAAAGAAATCCTTAAGCAGAGGCTCCAAAATAACCTTTGTGGTTCGACAATTATGCATTTGGTACAACAGAACATACATTCCAAACAGGATCCCCAAACATCTCACGGAGAAGAGCCATTATCAGTGACTTCTTACCAGCTCCAGGCGGTCCTGTCAACAATATATGTGGCAAGATCTCACTGTTTGCCTGTGAAAACAAAGGTCTGAGTAAGAGACCAACAAATACGAATTATACAGAAGTCTAAATTTCGGTCCTTACAAGTTGCTGTAGAAGCTGAGCTTCATGCTTGTGGCAAGTGAACCCAATCAACGAAGCCGGCTGATGCTTATCAGCCCAAAGTGGCCTCAAGCTCTCAACCACAACCGCCTTCTCAATAAACAAAGCCTCATCAAATGGCCTATCTTTATCAGGAGATTTATTCGATTTCTTACAAGATCCTTTCTTGATGCATAAAAACCATGCATCAGACGACTGACTCTTTCTTCTGTTTTCTACAAACCTTCTTGTACTTGCACTCGTCCTAGTAGTAGTCTCACTTACATTACTACTCTGTCTGCTCGTAACAGAACTAGAGTTTGTAGTTGATTGTGACATTGACCTATTACGGTTGAAACCTGCATTTACCTTCTTAACCTGATTTCTATCAGCAAAACCTGGTGGCTTAGGTAGACTATTTCTTTGATCTACACGACCGCCAACTTTAAAGGCATTATAGTCTCGCGAAAAGAAAATATCCCCAGGAGAAATGGAATCAGTGCTGTCCAGATTCGGAACATGACCATTCACCCCAACAGAACTAATCTTAGCATTTGCAACCATTTCATTGATCTCACCAACTGAAGGGCCATTTTTATGGGCACTTACATCTGTGTCATCTTCAGGGAAAGTGGCAAGAATCGTATCTAGTTTCTTTTGATCCCCTCTTTCTCTCAACCTTGTCCGAGGAGCAGAGACCGCCCTCCTACCGGACCTCTGTCTCCCGTTACTCGTATCATGATTTCCCTCTCCTGCACCAAGTTTATAAGGAGAAACATATCTCCTCCGCTCGGATACTGAAAAGGGACTGATATTCCCTCTATTAGAATCAGGATTATTAATCCTGCGCTCAGATTGCGAATACGGACAGGGAATTTCACCGTCATTGTTGTTAGCAGGATTGCTCTTCCGCTCAAGGCTAACATTTCTATGAATATCAGAATATGTTCGACGGGAAAGAGGGCTTACATTATTATTTCTATGGAAATCAGCATTACCATTCTCCCCACGAGGTTTATACGGGGATTTGCTATGCCTCCTTCGAGCAGGAATATTTGACACTGGAGCATCAACATCAAGCATACCAGATTGCAGCCTGCTCGCACCACTCAGAGGACTCTTGCTCCTGGTTTGATCATAACCATTATTCTCAGTCTCCGTATCCGATGGCTCGTACCCGCTCCTTCTCCTGCTGTACCGATATGAGCTCTCCATCGTTCCAGATACCCTAATTTCTCAGAGCATTTCGCTTAATTCTCGAGTAAAGCGGAAACGACGATCGATGATATACAGGATAAAACGAGAGGCGAAGTTTTTGTCCGAATGATGAATCCAAAATCCTTCAAACGGTGGAATAGATTAGCGATAACATAGTCGATGTTTGTATTTGAAACATCGATTCCAACAAGGAACAAGCATTGGTAATCACGACGAGGTTGATGTTTCGGCGTGAGCTGAACGTCGATTCGCGTATAAACAATGAAGATCAAAGTTGTCATTTTCCTTCAAATCTTCGAAGCTGGCGTAGAAATGGAGTATTGTCGCGCGGTTGTCTGTGATACCGAACGAAAAGGTTCCCCCGCATTGGAGATTTCAAATGCAGAACTGTGGATGCTCTGGAGTTTGGACTGTGGAGGGAGACGACGTCTTTTATATAGTGTTGCCATAGAATTTCAATTTGGCCATAAATTATATATAGGGAGTAGCTCTAATTACAATGCAATCTATTATTATTGAAAAATTATATTTTAATTTTTATAAATATTATTTGGTTTGAGGTCAGTTAATAGAATTTATAAAAGTACTGTTATGCCCCTCACGGTTTTGTGAGTTTACATTGATATATGACTAAAATTATAAAATCATCTCTAAAGTTTAAAAATATTAACAAACGATCACTATAAATTATAAATTTAACAATAAATTAAAGATATTTTTGAAATGACATAACGGAACCTCAGGTATTACAAACAATTCTTAAAAGCTAGGAACTAAAATATAATTTTCCGATAATGATAAACTCCGTTTTAATTAGGCTTAAATGTAGGGTAGTCAAATATAATTATTTCTTACAAATATAACTCTCCTATGATGCATGGATACGAATACGGCGATACAGACACAACATGATATGATATGGCGATACGATTTTTTTCGTTTAATTTATCACATGACGAGTGTCGTCATCGTATTTGACACAACACAACACTATAAAATGATATTTTTAAAAGTGTCCGTACATAATAACTTATGCCCTCGAATTATGAAAAATATACGTGTTTGTCCAAAAATATGAAAATATTATCTTTTAATTATTCCTCTCTTTCGGCGCTCCCCTTTTTTTTTTTTTTTAACTCACAGGCCACTCGGGCCAAAACTTAATTCAAATCAGAGATAACAGAGTTTAAAGCATACAACGGAATATCAGAAGAATCAACGCAGACCAAAGCCGCATTACGAGCTAATAAATGGGCGACAACATTCACACCACGACGAACACAAGAAAAACAACATCTACGAAGATTAAGACACAACGACTTAATATCATCAAAGATGTTACCCAACGGGATAAATCCGCCTCCCCCTTTTGTATTTGTTTGATCACATTGGTATTATCTCCTTCGAAAATTACCTTTTGCCATCCAAAATCGCGAGGGAGCTTCACTACTGAGAGAGTTGCTAAGGACTCCGCAATCTTTGGATCGCTCAAATGCCAACTTCTGTCGGTTTCCCATCCTATTACATTACCATCTGAATTACGCGCCACCACCCCAACACCCACCGCATTATCCTCTTTGAACACCGACCCATCAAAATTAACTTTAATCCACTCATTTGGAGGCTTCTCTCATTTTGTAATATTGCCTAATGTCGATTGTCCCTCCACTTCGGCATCTATTGGAGCCAATGAGCAAGAGAAAGAGTCCGCATTTTCACCACTTCTAACGGTTTGTTGCATTTCCCCTCAGCCCTTTTGGAATTTCTGTTAAACCAAATCACCACAAGAGAGTAGCCAACCTGATACCTTCATCCTTGGAAAACGCATTTAAAGCTCCACATAGGTTGTCATAGAAATTGTCTGCCAATGGCTCGACAACTCACCATGGAAGTCTGGAAAGAGCCCAGATTTGTCTAACCATTGGACATCTTATCAAAGCATGGCTCATATCTTCTCCAATACCTCCACAGTGAACACACACATCTTCCTCACCGCAATATCTCCGAAGCATATTCGAACCTGTTGGGAGTATGTTGTTACACGCCCTCCAGAGAAATACCTTTACTTTTGGCATGGTGTCAAGACTCCAAATTTGTTTCCAAACAGGTTTTAAATTGGATGAAGAAGAAGAACCTCTACCCCAGTTAGCAAGCTCACGAGTAAAGTGATAAGCTCACCTCGTTGTAAACCTGCCATTGCTGGAATAGTGCCAAATGAGGGTATCGCCACGCCCCGTCTCGCCCAGTGGAATGCTGAGGATCGCATCTGCATTGGCCTTAGTGAAACAGTTCATCACCAGCTCAGAATCCCACTTTACCACCCCTAGTACCATCAAATCCGAGACCCATTCTGGTTTAAGAAAAGTATCGTTGCGGAATGTGGGTCTAAAAGTATTTTTGCCGGGGACCCACCTATCTCTCCAAACGTGCACATTCTCCCCGTTCCCTATTCTCCATCTCGTACCTTCTGCCAATATGTATCGTGATTGGAAGAGACTTCTCCAAGTAAGCGAGGGAGACCTCCCCAATGTAGCATTCCAAATGTCTGAATGAGGGTAATATTTCGCCTTCAAAATACGAGCAATCAAGCTATCCGGCGATCGGATTAATCGCCATAATTGTTTAGCTAACATAGCTAAATTAAACAGCTTAAAATCTCTGAACCCAATACCACATTTCGCCTTCTTTTCACATAACCGATCCCAAGCAATCCAGTGTATCTTATTAGTCTTACCATTATTCCACCAAAATTTTCTTATAATCGCTTCCATTTGTTGAATAACGTTATCCGGGAGCAAGAAACAGTTCATCGTGTACGATGGAATCGCTTGTAGAACCGACTTTATTAAAACCTCATTTCCCACCGTGGAGAGAAATTTTTTAGAGAACCCCTGCGCCTTCCTCCGAACCTTATCAATGATCCCCTCAAAAATCCTTTTCCTTGAACGTCCAACAATAGATGGCAGACCGAGATACTTCCCTAGGTTTGTTACTTTATTAACCCCAAGAATACCCACAAGAGAGGTCTGCGCATTCAATTCCATGTTATTACTAAAAACAATAGAGGATTTCTGATGATTAATCGTCTGTCCCGACACCTTCTCATACACCTCCAAAACTTTTTTCACCCCCTCCAAAGCTTCTCTGTTAGCCACTCCACAGATCATGGTGTCATCCGCAAAAAGGAGATGAGACACCCGAGGGGCGCCCCTACACACCGCAACTCCCTTTAAACCACTCTCCCCCTCAAGTTCCTACAAAAGACCTGAGAGAACTTCTGCACAAAGGAGAAATAAGTACGGGAAAGAGGATCTCCTTGACGGAGACCCCTATCCGGGACCAGAAAACCAAACTCACATCCATCAAGCAAGAAAGAAAAGGAAACAGAAGATACACACAACATCACACGATTAATGAAGGAAGAGGGAAAGCCTAACTTTACCATAATCCTGTGGAGGAACCGCCATTCAATGCGATCATAGGCTTTACTCATATCCAACTTCAAGTTAAAGAAGCCCTCTTTCCCTTTGCACTTATTCTGGATGAAATGGTTAATAAGATGATTAGAATAAAAGCTGACTGACAAGGCGAAATAAGACGATCAAGATGAGGTTTAAGCCTATTTGCAAGAGCCTTAGAAGCGATTTTGTAAACCACATTACAAAGACTAATAGGACGGAATTGAGTAATCAAAGTAGGGTCTTTACACTTGAGAATACGATTAATGTGAGTGAAATTCAAACAGTTATCAAAGTGGCCATGATTAAGGAAAGCAAGAACACAAGATAAGACATCCCTACCTACAATATGCCAAAACCGCTGAAAAAATAAGGGGGAAGGCCATCCGGGTCGGGGGATTTCAAAGGGTACATAAGTTTAAGAGCACGGTGTACCTCTTTTGGAGTAAACGGAAGGGAGAGTCGTTGGAACATATCCTCATCCACTCTATGTGGCACCACCCGAAGCACCTCTTCGATTTCGGTAGGGTTCACCCCGTTGGAAGAAAAAAGTTTCCCGAAATAATTCTCAATCACACCCCGAATTCCCTCATCAGAGTTGCAAAGTCGTCCATTCTCATCCATAAGTCTTGTAATATGATTCACCATTGCCCTGTAGGAAAACCTTATTATGAAAAAACTTCGTGTTCCTGTCACCTTCCTGAAGCCAGTGTTCTTTGGCTCTTTGTTTCCATCTAAGTTCCTCCTCTGCCAAGATAACGCCCAACCTCTCCTTAATCTCTTGTTCCCGTCGCTTAGAGGCCTCAGTAATGATCCCTTGGCGTAATTTCATAAGTTCCCTCTCCAAATATTCAATCGTGTGTTGATTATCATCCCTAGAGTTTATGCGCCAGTTAATAAGGCCCACCCGACACCTTTCTATACCATGAATAACAGATTCAACCAGGCTCAAACAGAGATTACCGGCCCAAGCATCCTCAATAATTCACTTACAATCGTCAACTTTGGCCTACATTGCTTCAAACCTAAAGGGCCGCTGTTCCCTGCGCTTCTTGGGCCGATTCTCAAGAAGGACCGTGAGAATCGGCAAGTGATCAGAGCAAGAGAAAGATAAATGAGTAACCTTAGCCTTGGGGAAGAGAGTTCTCCAGTTGTCCGTTGCCACCGAACGATCCAGGCGAGCCCGAATAATATTCGGATTTAATCGATTTCTGAACCAAGTAAGGGGATAGCCTGTAAAGCCGAGATCAGAGAGACCCGAGTCCGAAAGCGCCTTGCTAAATTCCAAAATCCTATTCAGCGGTTGCGGGTTCCCACCCTCTTTTTCGGAGCTGAACAAAATATCGTTTAGGTCCCCACTTACCAGCCAGGGCCGATTAGACTGGCGACTAAGCCACCTGAGAAGATTCCAAGTAGCAGCTTCATTTCGAGTGTCCGGCGCCCCGTAGAAACCGGTAAATCGCCAGGAAGTTTCACAACCCAAGTCCTTAACAGTAACATCAATATGAGAAGAAGAAAAGCTTTGTAGAGTTACATCTATGTCCATGCGCCAAAGCAACGCAAGTCCGCCACCTTTCCCAATCGAGTCAACATTAACTCCATTGAGATCCAAAGAGATTTTCAATCTGTCAATCTTACGTCTTTTACACCGAGTTTCAGAGAGGAAGATAAGTTGAGGGGGCTCCCCTGTTTTCAAACTTCTAATCCCCGTTTTTTTTTTAATCATTTAAATTCATTTGATATCCTTTTTTTCTATTTTTTTAATATGCAACCGTTCAGAAGAATTCAAACTTAAATTATTATCTTCGAAAACTAATTTATTAATCAATTGGATCGATATTCCCTTTTCTACTTGGTATTAATTTAATAAATACTAAAAGAGTTAAATTGATATGGGAAATTAATAGAAATTCGTGGTCGACAGCTATTAAAATTAGGGATACAATTAAATTATTAAATATATCTTGTTTTATTGCATATTAATTATATCTTATTTTTTATGCAGGCATCGAGTCCCTTATTGTCGCTTTGTATAAAGAGACTATTCTTCTAAAGAAAAGTAAATGGATGTTAAATTGGGATGTTGTATTATTAATTTGATGGTTTGTTTGGATCCATCCAACTTTTATAAAGTTAGAGAGATTAGAGTGGATGTCAATTCTAATATTGTATTTTAATTATTATCAGCAAATGTGATTTTGGTCGTGCAAATTGATATTTTAAAAAGGGATAAATACACTCACCCCCGATTCTTTGGGGTTGTGCACTTTGCCCCCCAACCTTCAAATCGGTGCAAGTTACTCCCTCACCTTTGAAAAATTGTACACTTTGCCTCTTTCCGGCGGAATATTCTTAGAATATTCCGCCGGAATTTATGAAAAATTTTTGGTATAATTTCTAATGACAAATTCATGCAAATTGGATGTCGAATGTGTTGATATTATACATCAAATCGAAGGTATTGATATAAAGAACACAATGATTGTTTCAAAATTAAATTCCGACAACCAACAAAGGAGAAATCGTCGGACAAAAATGGTGCATTCCGGCAAAGCTTTGCACGTGAATCCGACGCTTTTGATGGCCAATGGAGTCGAATGGGGTATGTGTATTGTTTGCCATGGAGAGAGGAACAAGATGGTAGTAATCTTAACTCTTGGGTCGCCGTGTCTAGGGAGAAATCGACGGTCAAAGTACATTCCGGCGAACATTCCGCCAGAAAGGGGCAAAGTGCACAATTTTTCAAAGGTGAGGGGACAACTTGCACTGATTTGAAGGTTGGGGGGCAAAGTGCACAACCCCCAAAGGATGAGGAGTGAGTGTATTTATCCCTATTTTATATTTTGAAAAATGGAGAAAGAATTTGTTTAACGTTTACATAGAAATTATGGTTGACATAATGTATTCATCACCTTGAGGTGCAAGAATGAAGAAAATAATATCCATTAAGTCAACTATTAGTCGGGATTTTTTTCTTGAAAAATAAAATAAGCAAGTACTATTCCACTTCA
Organism: Lippia alba; assembly: GCA_037834125.1. Taxonomy (NCBI): domain Eukaryota; kingdom Viridiplantae; phylum Streptophyta; class Magnoliopsida; order Lamiales; family Verbenaceae; genus Lippia; species Lippia alba. Next base: position 18,125,302 of record JBBMKE010000009.1, on the reverse strand, counting down.
ATACGGCTAGACAAAATTATTTAATGATTAAAATATAACTTAATTTTAATTTTTATGAAAATATTTCTTCCATATCCACCCTAGGCCGATTTCCAATTCCCTTTTTTTGCATTGTAATAATTCTTTTTTTTTCCCGACCAACGGTCCGAAGGCCAACTAGTTCAAATCAAGGAATAAAGGGTAAAACAATTAAAGAAACGTCAAAAGCATCAACGCAGGCCGAAACTACATTTCTAGCTATATTGTGGACTGTCATATTGGCACCACGACAAATAAAAAAGAATCCAACCGCTTCCAACTGAGTTGATAACACCTTCACGTCTTTGAGGATGTTCCCAACAGGGGAAGAGTCTTCAACATCACTTTGGAGGCTTCTAATAATATTCAAACAATCTCCTTCGATCACTACCTTTCTCCACCCAAAATCTCTCGCGAGTCTGATGGCTGAAAACGCAGCAAGAGCCTCTGCAACGATCGGATCCGGGATGTGTTTGTTAATAGTTATATAACAAACGAAACTATTACCAATTAGGTTATGACAAATTCAATTCAACTTTTAAAATCTATTCTTTTTTGAGTTTGTCAACTACTTCAATGTTAAGTCGCGAGCTCATGGTGAAGTGTTGATCACTTTACGTGTTTAGTCTGCAATTTTGGAATTGACGGTATTTCTTTTGTTCATATTGATCAATATCAACTAAAGCACTTCTATGGGTAACCCTGAGGACGCTAGCGAAATTTATGAGATCATCTGTTGTTTGATGTGTTCATATTATATTGATATACATCAACTTTGCTGGAAGTTTGGAAGTCTCTTTGTGAGGCCAACAGAGAATCCTACTGACTTCATGTAGCATGAGGGGCCTGTACTTATA
>JBBMKE010000009.1:18092003-18110011 GCA_037834125.1 Lippia alba | reverse complement strand
AATTTTCACTTCGCAAACGTCCGTTTGGTGTTTGAACTGAAAATCCAAATTGGTTTTGTAGAAAGCTACTGCCTCGATTTTTCACACTCCAAACAGGCGTTTGCAAAACAAGAAGAAAGTCCAAACGCCCGTTTCAAATGCTTCTATAACAATTCTGAGTTTTCAAATGGGCATTTGCAAAACTAGTGTAAACCCAAACGCCCGCTTGCATTAGACAAAATTTTGCATTCCCACTAAGCCAAACGGGCGTTTCCAAAATACATTTGGAAGCGAAACGCCCGTTTCACGTGCGATTTCTGGGCAGATTCGTGCACAAAATAGGGCAGCCCAATTTCTTCACTCCCAACACTAAAATATGCTCATTACACTTCAAGAATCATGCAAGGAACATAATATACACTTCATACATGCAAGAGAGTAGCTCAACAAGCTCCAAAACCAAACACCCAATTCACATTCCAATCAAATTCAACTATAAATACATAAACTCATAAATGCACCAACAACCAACCAACTTATGCATTTATATCACCCTAGCAACTTATATAAGTATCAAAACTAGCATCAATTCATGGATTAATCATCACATTCAACAAACTCTTACTATTCATTTTGCAAGAAATTGAATGTACCCAGAATGGAAATGAAATGGATGAAATGAAGTGGTGAGGATGATGAAGATGAATGTCTTGATGATTGATTCCAAATTTCCCAACTTTTCTCAACTTGAATGATGATTGGGTGATGAATGTAGCTAAGAAGGATGAGGGTTTGTGCTCTTGTTCTCGGAATGAAAGATGAAGAATGGAATGGTGAAGTGAAAGGAGGTATGGTGTAGTGTGTAGTTGTTGGGAAGAGGTATGGTGCATGTACAATGTATGTATAGGTGTATGTATATATTTGTATAATGTATATTATTTGAATTCTCCAAGAATATGTATAAGTGTACATATATATGTGTGTGTGTGTATATATATATATATATATGCGTGTATATACATATATATGTACATGTATGTGTATATATATATATATAGGTATAAATTATATTATGGTATATATAATGTAATGTATGAAATGTATGAAATGTGCTTATGTATGAAATATGAAATATAAAATATGAAATATTTATGAAATGAAACTATATTCTAAATGTTATGAAATGAAATGAAATTATATGAATGAAGAGTTAAGGTAAATAAACGAAATTACATTTAACACATAGTCACATAATTCACATAAATTACATAGAAATGTTTTTCGACCCTAACTCTCAAGAACTCACAAGTGTGGCGCGCGTACCTTGTACGACGAAAACACGGGGTGTCACAGTCTTGATGTTCTTGAATTAGTGTGTGTGTGTGTGTGTGTGTGTGCGCTCGCGCGTGTGAAAATGTGTGGGTGTGTGAAGTTAATTTTGTGTTATAAAGTGTTTAATTCTTAAAAAAATTGAATAGTAAATATTTTCAATAGTAATTTTGACTTTTTGGTCAACACAAATGCTGATAATTTTGAAAATAATAATAAAATAATTATAAAATTATTTTTGAAATTTTTAAAGGATTTTTACCCGAATTTTCCAAAATCAGTAAATTGTGAACTATTTTCAAAATGTGACATACATTGTTAAATTAAACTCTAGAAATTATTTTAAAATTTATAATTAGGATCATAATATGATTATAAATATTTATCTAGCTAAAGACTTCATAAACCCTAATCCATTAATTAAATTCCCTTAAAACAGTTAAATTAGGGTTTACCAGGAATTCTTTAATGTGTTACGTATTATGTTCATTATGTGATCCTTTGATTAGAATATTAAGAACTTAGTTTTAAGTCAGTAGTAGTTATTACTTTCAGGCGACGATAGGACTGAAGAGTGGAATCCCTATAGTTCCACTTAAGTACCGGATTAGGTGAGGATAAAAATATTTTTAACTGGAATCATGCCTATATGTATAAATACTTATAAAATGATTTTCAAACCTACCAATTATCTGATTTTCTACCTATACATATTACTACAAACAAATACACCTCTTTATGAGGAAAATACTTTAAGTCAGAATCAGGATCTTACCCGGACATAATATACTTAGTCCTATTCTTACTAAGAACTAATTCTTGATTACGTAAGTGAAATATTTATCCTTATCATTATTATGGGCCCCGACGACACCCTGTAGAAGTAATTACCTGAAAGGTATCGGGCCGAGGGTGGTTATTATACGGACCGTCACTTACACTCTTGGTAGTGGTTTGGCTGGAGATTAGCTATTCCATGAACAAGAGCTTATGGGAGACAACCTCCAGGGAACACATTTCCCACTTATTACTTATATCGTCTTTAGGGTTTGCTCTCCTATTGACACCAGAGTTGTGGAGGATTATCATACTTGGTTTTATTAAAATATCGGAGCCTTGATCAACCCGGTACTGTGTTACCAAATATTTTAAGGAGTTCGGGTGAAGAGGCCTAACTTGCGAGCCTTACAAATTCTTTTATTAAAGGTTCATACTTTGAAATTAATCTCCATATACCCTTATCCCAATCTTAAACTCACGTGTCACGTGGCTTCGTTATATTCGGCCCCTATCAAATAGTACATATCATACTTGGAAACGAAAATAGTTGTTTCATTTTCTACTATTCCTATTGTTATGCTTTATCACACGACACATCTAGTCATGTTAATATCCATGTTGCACAATCGCTTCTACAAATTGATATTTGTCGTAACGTGTCAGACATGTTAAAAGCCTTGTTTAAAGATAATGCATCGAACTTACAATGTTATGATGAAAAAAATTTTCTAAATCCACATATAAACTCAACAGCCACCATATATCTCACTTATATCGAAAATAAATTAAGTTATAACTGAATCATGAGCGTTGAGTGCAAACGGGAAATTCATGCCCAATGCAACGAAGAACTTTGAGACCTTGTCCAACTTTTATGTGGTTCAATTCTAAGTAGTCCAGCTGTCAGAAACTGATAAAACAATTCGCATAGAAAAATATTAACATGAAAAAAGAAAACCTCCTCTAGTTTGACCACACATTTTAATTTTGTGTTTCCTCCATGCATTTGGACCTTTTCGCTCAAGTATATCCTTGTCAACTCATACATAAATAGCAATAACTTAAGAATAGTCGACTTCCATCAATTTAACTTCATCGCTGCAAAAGATTCTGCCAATTCCATAGCAGCTTCAACACCAGAGACGTCACTTGCCTGAAATACAAACCGCGAAATATCTAAGTAACCATTTATTAGAAGCACAAACTTGTAGATTTAAGAATCTTCTTCATCTCATATGCTTCACCTGTTACCAGAATCAACCACACTCATGGTTTACATGAATGAAAAGGTGTCCTCCACTTCATTTCTAATTTATCCAATTTAAATACAAGTTTTCTAAGTTCAAATTGGCAGATTAATATTACTCTTGAATATCCAATTAGGAATCTAGCCAACAGTGGGGCATAATCGAACATTGAATTGGAGGGTTTACAAAAGCAAAATGTGACCACATTCATTTCCCCTTTAAATTTCGTAATTAGGTTCATTATTCTCTTAGAAACAATTTATACTAGCCATTTTTCTCTGCATATAAGCAACCATGCTACTACCCCTAAAAGCTTCGCTATGAGAATGTTCGATATAGTAAATTCAGCACTGTAGCCAATTTTGCTAAATTCTATTGCTAGATCCACATCCATAACACACTCTGCTTTGTGATATTAATAGCCACCACAAAGGGAAGAATATCAACACTATTCAGTATTGAATTCAGACTCTTCAGCATTAAAAAGAGGCCTCAAAAAAGTGCTTCCTACGAGCCATTCGCTTATTCAAAAACACAGTTATAATTGGATGAGCCCAAACTCCAGCCTAGATTAGAAATGAACAAATACTGTTATGTTCCCAAGGTAAAGAAACCCATTCTTGAGACCATTTCAAAGATACGCCGTAATAAGTCTTCAATTTCTTATTAACTATACGTTCTTTCAGCTTTTGTTGCAAAGTAAATGCTCAACAACTGCCTATTATGCTTAAAATCGTGATAGATTACTGAAATGAGATAAGCTTACCTGGCCTTGGGCAAGACCCCCTTTTCCTCCTCCACCCTTCCCATTAATCGATTCCAAAACTTTTTTCAACCATTCTGTTACATTTAGTTGCTTATACTTCCCATCTTTCTCTGGTACACCAGCGCAAACGAAAGCCTTGTTCACCTTTTCATCTTTACTAAAGACCATGACTGCCATCCCCTATGAATACAAAAGTGACCAAACAGGATTAATGCAGTTCAAGACAACTTTAGACAAGTATAGAGAGTGGAATAATTTAACAATACGGAAGTGGCTGAAAAACCTTCTGCTTCATGACTTTGACAACTGCCTCACGCAAGGCAGAGGTAATCCCACCAACATCAACCAGTGAAATGCAAAAGGTCTTTCCATTTGATGATGCACCTTCAGCTGTTTGTGTAGCAACTTCAATGGCTTTCTGCATATGGTCTTCAGCTTTCTTTTTATTGGCTTTTATTACTTGCCTCTGATTTGGGGGGAAAAAAAAATAAAAAGGTTTTTATTTTCTGTTTCTTCTCACATATATCATCCAAAAGTTATTACAGGACAATGTAGGCGGCCAACAACGAATACTCTCCACACCGAGGTATACAATTGAAATCTCAATAATAATTTCACCCGTACCCAACTCCTACTTTCTAGAAATTAACAAGATCATCTTTGTATCTATTATCTACATAAAAGGTATGATGGCTATTATATCTTGAGAGGGCACTCAGAGCAATCAGAATACAATTCAGCAACTCTGTAAAAAACTACGGGTACACTGTAAAGAATCATTAAAGCCATCAATACTATTTTTCTCGTAATATAATAATACTAGAAACTAATACTATTTTTCTCGTAATATAATAATATTAGAAACTAACATATTTGGCCCTCAGATCTCTTCAGAGAACAAATAATTTTATGCCCTACCATACTTGCATAGACCTTTATTAATATGCTAACAGAGAAACAGTACCTGAAGCGCAGAGATTTTATTTTTCAGGTCAGCTTTTATTGCAGAAGGGATAGCTTCTCTTTCCACTTGGCGATTTAAAGAAGTTACTTCCTGCAATCAGTCAGTGAACAGAAATTTAACTCATCACTTCAGGCTTATTTTCTAAAATAAAATCTGTTCTTTCTTAGCAATTAGTGAAAAGCCAGCAGCAAAAGGAGTCCTCCATCAAGGGTATCGATGCGATGATCATAATTATTTTATATGCGGCAAACAGAGAGGGGTGTTACCCCAAAAATAGGAGATGTGAAAACAATGACTGGACCTGCTAAAGATAATCAATGACTTCTAGCAATAATGCCTCAATAGGGAACAGTCCCAATGATAAACCTTGTCCCAAATGGATAACATAACATAAACCTTAAGCAATTCATCTATATTTCCAACTTCAAACTACTAAAGCTAATGAGATAGCAGTCCACACAAGTTCTAAATTAAAAACACAAGAACCTGTTCCAGAGCGCTTCCATCAAGATTTGATGCTTCATTTACTTTTTGCTCAAGTATGGAAGCCTTTTTAATGGCTTCCAAAGCATAGTCCATTGTCACTGCTGTAACTCTACGGATACCTTTGGCAATTCCTTCCTCTGACAAGAGAGCAAACATTTTTGCTTCCTTTGTATTTGATAGATGTGTCCCTGAACAAGCATAACGACTTTAGTACCCAACACAACCACTCCTTCCTGAAGCAATTCAATTTTCATGATATTTACCCCCACAAAGCTCAGAAGAGATAGATAGCCACTCTTCATTTTCAGGATTTGCAAGTAGATCCTCCACTTTTCGACCAATGGCTACAACACGAACAGGGTCAGGATATACCTACAGAAATCAAAAGAGTCAATGGTTAGAAGACTCGTAAAAAGTACGAAAATGCACAATATGCTCCAAGATCCAAGGGCCGAAACGGCATATATGTAACTTTTTGCGGGGCTTACCTCACCAAAGACAGCTCTTAGACCATTAATACGCTTGGCATCAGACAACTTGATCTCCTTAGAGAATACACCCATTTCAGCTTTAATTTGTTCATTTACAATTGATTCAATTTTTCTCAAATCCTCAGGCTTCACAGGCTTCCCTGTTCATTTCAGGGTATTAACAACTTATGTTTAGTACAGTGTAACTAAAAACACGGTAAACTTACCATGAGAAAAGTCAAATCTCAGTTTCTCTGGGAGAACAATGGAGCCTTTCTGGTCAATATGATTACCAAGTACTTCCTGCATGTATTACAACGTACTCCACAGTTTAATTTTGAAGAGGGAGGAAAGGAAGAGCGAACTTCAAGATACGAATCTCACGGAATTTGGTTAATGAATATTTTGACTTCTTAACATTGTTACGCTAGATTAATACCAAAGAGAAGTAGTCCAAGCCTTACCCTAAGGGCAAAATTTAACATGTGTGTACAGGTATGATTGGGAGCAATCTGTCTCCGTCGGTCATAGTCAACCTGAAAATCCAAATAAAAGAACTACTTACAGGCACCAGCAAACAGCAACCAATGGTGAATGTTGAATAATTAAGCTTAATTTACATAAGCATGAGACAAGAAATATCACCTTACAAATTACTTTATCCTTAACAGACAGCCTGCCACTCTTCCCATTAAAGGAACCAATGTGAAGAATAAATCCACCAAAGACCTGAACATTACTCACTTCAAAAACTCCTGCAGGCCCTTCAATTTTTCCAGTATCAAATATCTACAAGTTCAAAAAAGTGAGCGAGTAAATCCAGCTACTTCATTTAATGGAAGTGTTTTCACACTGGGGCACATCAAACAAAGGGTGATTAACAAAGAGAATTGTAAGGTTATGGTATTACCTGCCACAAATTGAAATGTTCACCAAGATTCATATACAAAACTATAGCAATTTATGAAACAAAATATCATTACTAAAAGTCTGAAGTATTTTTTTTTTACTAGAATCAAGAACTGTACTGTACAGTTGTTGATCATCATCAAGCAAAAGCTGGTACATTTGGTTATTGCGACCCCCTTTTATTTAGAAGTCTCTCATAATAGTTATAGATCTATGGCTTAGATAGTCAAAACCCTGTAGCGATTATTGTGAACCTACTTCAAGCCATGATAATCAATCAACCAACCTTTGGTTTAGCAATCCCACTAAATTCCCATTTACTTTCACTTCATTTACCTAGTAATTAAATTGGATATCTTCAAAAAACTATAGGCTATTTGAAGCCAATCATGTAACTAACTTTTAAGTTAATGGACATCAATCATTAATTTCTTACAAAGGAATATTCAACTCATTTTACTTAAACTGATTCCCTAAAACAACAGCAAAAATTTAAAGCTAAAAACTAAATATATGACATTTCGGTCAATCAGGATCAAAGGCGTTTAGCAAAGAAAAAATTTACCTGACCACCTTGCTCTGCATAAAAGCTAGTACTTTCAAGAATTATGCCAACTTCTTCACCAGGAGCAACACTTTGCAGGAACTCATTCCCTGTGTAGACTGCTTTTATCACGCTTTCATGCTCCTAAAATGCTCGGAAGAATGAAAATATAAGTCTTCATCCAGCAAGGAGCAAGGAAATAACCATTTTAAATGGAAAAGAAAGTCTAGGAAGACCTATTTGCACTTCCATCAAAATAATAAGTGGAATTGTGGTGTGGTTATAATCTGTGAACCTAGATAAGTGACTTGATGTTCCAGTTCATAGAAAACATGACAGGTTAATTGAACTAAACTTTTTAAGATTCTATCTATTGGGGTTCAACACCTAATCAATGGAACTGCAAAACTACAGGTTGGAAAGGGCAGAGTCTAGAGAATCATTGGACCAATGTATCTGCTAGTCTGATTTAGATAATCAAGGATGATGCAAGACCGCACAAAAAAGAAATGCCATTTCCCACTGGAATATATTTTAATAGGGGGAAAGAAAATTAACATTTTATGGTCCAGAACAAAATCATGAAAGACCTGCATTAGTATCCTTAGCACCCAAGGCAGGTTCATGATAGCATTTTGATTCATAAACTGTAGGGCTTCGCATGAACTCAACTCAATATGATAATAGAACTAAACACTCATCCCACGTGTGTCTCAGAGAACTTATGAACCATATACAACCAAAAAACGTCTCAAAAAAATATATACACTAACAAACCAACCTCAGGCCAACTAAATTTAGGTGAGTCATCTGTAGCAGCCACCCCTCTCCTGTGCAACATGGCCGTTGCATCAGCATCCATTGTAATAGTACCGCCAGCTTGCTGAGAGATTTTACACCCACAAAGATTTAGCATACTATATTCACAAGAACATCATTCTCAATTTTGTATAGTATCAATCAAGATTTACTTTTTTTCATGCATCAACGTCAAGGATTATAACTCTCAAGAAGAGTACTTATAAAAGTTTTAGTTATGCATGGTTTTATGTACAGTAAAACATCTCATGACCTTATTCTGAGCACTCCTTGATCTTTCCCTGGCTTTCTCCATAGCCAAATTGAAGCCTTCAACATCAACAGACAGCCCTCTTTCCTCGGCCATCAGCTGATAGACATAAGTTGTTAGTCAACATTCAGAAAAAACAAATTTCTATTCAGAAAGAACTGGATCTACAGTAACCTGAGTTAAATCCAAAGGAAATCCATAGGTATCCCATAATTCAAATGCATCCTGCAGGCAATAAACGTATTGCATAATTAATCCAAGCTAGTAGCAATTTGACATAAAAGAAAGTTTTTTATCAGCATTCAGAGATGACAAAACACAAGTACTACAGATTTTACGACAAGATGAAGCTCAATAACAACAAAATGTACATGCCTGTCCACTAAGTACATTCTCTTTGACGTCTTGAGCAGCCTTCCCAAATTTCTCAATTCCCTGAATGAAAGTAAACCAATAAAAGAAGTATTTTAGTTTCTCAGAAGTGAACTACATCAATTAAATCTATAATAAACATATACCAGCAGTAGTCTATTTATGCAACCTATGAGACTAGTTCAGAGGATATGAGCTAAAACGTATAAAGCATAGTTCACTGCATTGAAGAATACTAATTAACATCTTCCTTTAAATTACTCATAGTGCAATTTCATTACTCACAATAAATTCTAAGTTTGTATCTCACAATTTTCAATTCTAGTCAAGCTTAGATATCAAACAGTAACTTGTATTCTCATTTAGCTTACTTCCGTATGATCTTTCTTTGTGTTCTAAACATAAATGGGTATTTCCTTATGGGCTAAAGAACAGAAGATTGAAGACAGCACAAGCTAGCTAAACCTAGTACGTCTCAATAACAACACAGAACGTTTGACAGCCACTGTAACTACCTATAAAGATAATTTCGGCAAAATTATGACACGCTTACAATGTGTATCATTTCATAATTGGATGTTTCTAATCTCTCACAACTTACAGAGTAGGGAACCAAAAGGAAAAGAAAAGAAATCTCCACATACTTTAGTCAATGTCCTCCCAAAGCTGGCTTCTTCATCAGCAATGATCTCCCTAATCTTTGATGCATGTTCTCGTAGCTCAGGAAAAACACCCCCCATGACATCCAACACAACTTGGACCAACCTGTTTACAGAACACTATATCATTAAGACAGACCCTATTTCTGATTGGAGAGGAGGGGCTCCGACTGTTTCCCAACAATATGGACAAGATAAGGAACAGCCGAACAGCAGTGAAAAATCACAAGAGCAAAAAAGTTTCGAAGTCTGTACTCATGGAAAAAGCCTTGTTTTGCTCTTAGGACTTCAGTACCATATCTCACAGCTCTTCGAAGGATGCGCCTTAACACATACTCACGCCCCTCATTACCTGCAAGTTACCTTCTTAACATGAAATATCACCGAAATTGCACTAATCCTATATCATAATCATGCTATAGTCCACTTCTATAAAGAATCAATTCAAAACAAAATTCCTATTTCCCCACCAGCACCAGGTACCTGAAGACCATTCTATGCATAATGAAAAAATATTGCAAAAACATCTAATTTACAATTCCATGATCCCGCAAGGTTTAATTTGTATTCATCCTTACAGCTATAGCAAGCATAAATGTGTCTTTGTATGTAGTCACTGCCAAAAGAACTTACAAACAAACATTCACATGAAGCAACACGAGCGTTTGGTATCATTATCTCAAGCCACTACATTTTGCGCGTTAGAAGTTCTGCCTGTTAAAATGTGTGTTTAATCAATTAAGTTAGTACTTCACCTGGACAAGAACCATCAGCAATTGCAAATGAAATTGTTCTAATGTGGTCAGCAACAACCCTGTAAGCCATGTCAATTTTGTCAACATCTTCAGGTCCAACTTTACCAGAGTATGGGCGGGCATTAGTTGCCTACAGGTATCAAAAACGAATCAGAGAATACAGCTAAAAGGAGAAACAGAATTTAAGTTGAAAGTGGTAAGAGCTGAGAAAAAAAATTATAACAAAGTATAACAAATGTGTATCGGAACCATTGCTAATTTCTTATATCATCACATCAGGTTTATATTCCCTGAAGTTCATAGGCACAAGGAGGGCTTTTTGCTTTATAAATAATTCTTAGGGTGACAACTTAGCGCACTCCAGAATCTAATCAGCCTTGATTTACCTGTTGTATTGCATCAAAGATGGGCATGAATATGTCAGTATCATAATTGCTCATCCTATCTTGCAGAATAGAAGTTAATCTCTCAAAACCCATTCCAGTGTCCACATGTTTTGCAGGTAAAGGTTTCAAGGAGCCATCAGTTTCCCTGTTAAACTGCAATACCGAGACAAATTAGTGATGGCAACTATATATAAACAGAACCCAGAAAAGGACAAGAATGAAGCATTCACCTGGATAAACACAAGATTCCATATCTCGATCACAGTAGGATCATCATTATTCACAAAGGACGCAGCATCGCGACCACCAATCCTATCAAAATGAATTTCCGTGCAGGGTCCGCAAGGTCCAGTATCTCCCATCTCCCAAAAGTTGTCCTAGTATATTAGAAGCATGAGAATAGACAGAACGGATAAGTAAGGCAAGCATGGAAATTAGATGTCCTTTAGATTGGCAGCTAAGGATTGGAACACTTGCCAAATACACAAATGCATCCAAAAATGTCAAAACTTGAAAATAAAGTACTTTCCATCTACTTTTTTATAGCCTATCCATCTTCTTCTTTTTTTCATTAAGAGATGCTCTTTCATTGAGACCCAAAAATTTTCAAGATGTACATAGAATAGCATATTGAGGTTCCCATTCCGTCCTAAATAATTAACTCAGAAAGTTGATAATAGACAGTACGCTACAAAGTTTAATGGTGAAGCCACAAGCTAAGAATGTCATGACTAAGAAAATTAACAAAACTCAACCCAACTTACACCAAAACTACAAACACAAACAACAAACAGATACGGGGACGGAAAGTGGTCACAATTTACAGCCAATAAACAAATACGGGGGTTGTAACAAGGAAAGTGATCATAATTACAGCCAAAAGGCAAAATACAGGGCTTCGAACAAGGAAAGTGGTCATACTTTACAGCCAAAAGGCAAAACACGGCTCGAGGGGAGGAATTTAAGCCAGATATCCCTTGCTTCATTATCAGCCGGAAGACCAAGTTTCTCATCACCACCAAAATAGGTGGCATAAATTCTGTCGGAAGGCAATTTATAAACCTGAGACATACGATAAGGAGAAACTTGAATTAGTCAAGATCATGTTTATTTAACAAATTAAAGAAAGTATGGCCGGGAACTTGCCTTAGTAAGAAGTTCCCAACCCCACTGAATAGCTTCATTCTTGAAGTAATCTCCAAAGGACCAATTTCCAAGCATTTCAAAGAAGGTGTGGTGGTAAGTGTCCTTGCCCACATCATCAAGATCATTGTGCTTGCCACCCGCACGGATACACTTCTGAGTGTTGCAAGCACGCTTGAGCTTGCTCAACTCAGTGTTCGGATCGACAGTTCCCAAAAAGATAGGTTTGAACTGATTCATACCTGCTCAATAAAATATCAGAATTGGCATAGGCATAAATAGATTAAGAGCTTTGGAATCCCAGTGACTAACAATAGGCATCAATGAAATAAATTAGCTCCATAATTAGAAGCCTCAGAAATAAACCTATGCAAAAGTTTCAGTAATCCAACTTAAACAGTCTATTCAATAGAATTCAGAAACCAAAACACTGAAATTCATCCAGATTCACATAAAAGAAGTAAACAGAAGGATCGAAATATTACCCGCATTCGCAAAGAGAAGAGTAGGATCATTGTGCGGAACAACCGGGCTCGATTTCCAATAAGTATGACCTTTGTCCTCAAAGTACTTGAAGAAGGTTTCTCTAACCTTTGCTGCCGGCCACTCCACCTCAGTCGACTGCGACCCCATTAATTCCGGTGAAGAAGAAGATTCCTCGGTTGGTACAGTACTACTACGGCTACTATAGAAATCAGAAGGCAGGAATAACGCAAGGTTGCAGAGCGGAGTATTGGCCGCCAACAACCGATACGTCCGATGCGACGGCGGCGATTGGTGGCGCGGTGGCGGCGGAAGTATCTGTAATCTGCGGAAAGGTAAAGCCAAAAGTGAAGTGCTCCAACTGCTGCTACCTTTGATATGGTAAACCCTCATCCATTCCCTAAACCCTTCTGCCTTAACGATTTTTATATATTAGGCTTATTTATAGAAGATAAATATTGGGGACTATTCTGCATATAATGAAAATTATCGTGCCATAAAAATAAATAAATACTCCCACCAGCTTGTCTGTGAACCTAATGCGTGGTCTCCAATCTTGATTATTAATTTAAAAACAATAATGATTTAAATAAATTTATTGTAGTCGTCTGTTTAAGTATTTAAAAATAATAAAGGGAAAGAATATTGATTTATGCCCTACCTAACTGCATTGTGGATTTGGACAAGATGGCAAATGAATTGTATTCGGATTCGAGGGATTTATAGATTGAGTTGGATTAATTTTTCAACTACGGAATAAACATGCAACATTATCGTTACAAAAAATGGAAAAAAAAATGGTGAGACAAAAATGAAAAAATTGAAACCTATAAAATAAGTGGATTTTTGAAAAAAAAAACATTTAATCGAAAATTTTTAGTTCACTCCCCACTCAAATAATTTTTTATTTTACGCCCTAAATTGAAATTTTATTTTTTATAAACTACCTACTAATATAAATTGTTTGTTTTACCCTTAATTATCTTAATATGAAGCACTTTAATTTGAATTTGCATAACTATATCTACATTGTGAAGAAACATTGTGTTATGCAATTGGTTGTTGATCGATGAAGAACTTTTATATCAATTTGAAGTATTCAATTGGCATTTGTGAAATTACATTTAAAATGTGAGAAATTATTGTATTATTTAGTGATGGATAGTTAAATTAATAATTTTGATTTTAAATAAGAAGTATTTACATTTGTGTTTGTATAGATATATATGAAATTTGAGGAATTATCGTATTATGCACTATAAAATAACTTAATGAATGAAATACTTTTCTCTTAATATGAAACATTAATACTTGAATTTGTAAAATTATATCTAAGTATTGAATAACTAGTGATGTTACGACAATTAGATATTAAATTAAGAACTTTTATCTTAATATGATTAAGTACTTACTTTTAAATTTTGAGTACTATATATGAACTTTGAGAACTTATAGTGTTGCGTAATAATTAATTATTAAATGAAGAACTTTTCTTTGAAAATTAAGTATAAAATTATGTTTTTGTAGAACTACATTTTAATTTCGAGGAATTGTCGTGCTATTCACCAACATGGTTAAATGAAAGATAAATAAGTCATTTTAAAATAATTAGGGAGTTAAGCAAAAATTACTTTTCAAAATAGGGAGTTACCCAAAAAAAAATTGGCTTTGAGAGCTAAAAATTCAAATACCTTTTGGGGAGTTAACTTGAAATGTCCGATAAAATAAACCGAATTTCATATTTTCTATTCAGTATGCAATAAAATAAACTCAGTTTCCTATTAATTATTAGGGTCATTTACATCTAAATACCTTACACTTAAGCATAATTACAATGTCATTCATTATTATCAAAAAATTACATTTTAATCCCTATAAATCTTATTTGGTTCAAGATCATTTAACGAAATTTATAAAAGTACATTTATGTTCATAACAGTTTTGTGAATGTTACATTGAATATATGACCAAAATTACAAATTATCCCTAAAATCTACAAAAACAAAAGAGAACGATCTATACAAATTATGAATTTAACAACAAATCGGAGTATTTTTAAAATGACATAACGGAACCCTAAACGGTTCTCAAAGTCATGGACTAAAATATAATTTCGTGAAAAATAATTGATTATATTATAATTAGGTATAAATGCAAGATACTCAAACGTAATTTTTTTCTAATTATTAAGTGCATAGTGAAATTTTGTTGCACAAATGCGAGAATATACACACGGCTCAACGATGGTATGATCATATTAACTATATATATATATATATATATATTTATCAAGTGATTGGTATTTTAAATTATACGAGACGAGAAAAAAAAGAATTATAAATATCCATGAGTCACAAATACAAAAAGTCATACCTATTTTATGGTAGGTGAAATTATTATTATTTTATATTCTTGGTTGATAAGAGAAAGACATAATAATTTGATTTGAATCATATTCTTGGTGTTAAGAAAAATCTTTGGGAGTACGGATCAAATCTCAAATTGAGCATGAGTGACAACTCTTGGAATTATAGTACTCAAATGGTTCTAGAAAGTAGAATCTAAAAAGGAGTAAATAAACATGTGTTTGGGGAACAAGAGGAATGTCTTTTTCTGCACTCCTACTCAGAGATTCTTTGATTTTGTAAATCCATGCCATGTATAAAACTGGATTAATTGTAAATTAAAACGATGAGATGAGTATAGTATTCTAACGAGATCTCCGCTTCATTTTAACGAAACTGTACATACAACCAAAATGAAAGAATTATGACCTTACAATCATAGTTTATACACAAATTTCCAAGGCTCTTAACCCTGCACAAGAGAGACTAACCATTACATATTCACTGTCATTATACAAGATAGAGATCCACATCACAAGACCAATGGGAAATAGAATCTTCGTTGAAGGGGTGCTGCTGTAATTTCTATCAATCTCCTGGGGTGCCATTTGTAATATCTTAAAGATTGACCATTTCACTTCACCCGCAGAGGAGAGCTTCGAGTAAATTCCAGAAGCTGCTTGACCCTTCCTGTAATAATAACACATCACTTGACAGTTGATACCCACTGTTACCAATTCAAATGCATACGCATGTCAATATGTACTCATTTAGCCATCAAATTCATACGTGTCGAAACCCGCAGAGAGCTTGGATAACTCTTTTCCTTCAACAGGCCCAAATCCCACTGTCTTGAACACTAGGATTATGCCATTTAATTTGTACTACCTACAAGTTTTCAGCGGGGGAAGTGATTTCTCCGGCTTTGAGATTTCTATAGGCAAGCATACCCGTCTCCAACCCTGTTCAGATTCATATTACGAATCAGCTTAGAAGAAATTTTTGACAGACCTAAGGATGCATAAACTAAAATTTGACATAATATAGATAAATATTAAATTAACGACAAAATAGAAAACCACAAAATTTTAAATTAAGGAGGATAAAAATATTATATATATATATATTCAAAATTAAGAGGCGAAGACAACTTCATGATCTCTCATTTTATCCCTGCATGTGTCACGGTTCTAACTTTTTTTTTGACCGCTTAATTCTTAGTTTTTGAGCTATTACTTAAGGTTTGAAGAGAAAAAATAAATATTGGTTAGTCATAAATTCACAAGTGTATGTGCTGATTTCAGATTAAATAAAAGATAATAATACTTGTTACCTAGGTTAGAATTTACCAACAACCAAATTCCATTTAAGACTGTAAATGGACATAAAGATTAAAGTCTTTGCGTTTTTGGTTAAGGTTATTGAGAATGAGGCTATAGCCTATATGCGTAAAAGTAAAACATAAATTTGACCTTGAAGTAAAATTATTATGAAAATCAACAAGTAGGATGGTTGGTTAATATCACGCTTTTATATAACTCATAAACGAATATTACATACAAAACTTTCTCTTTTTTGCTATATCGTCACATTATTAATCTTTTAAATTTATTAACTTTTTAAAAATATATAATTCAATAATAAATATTTATATCTATAAATAAATAAGTTATTTTTATAAATATATAATTCAATAATAAATATTTATATCTGTAAATAAATAAGTTAGGAATTTCAGCGTATATCTTATATTGATATAAAATATAGCTAAAAGAACATGTTAGATAAAATATAATGTTTTTTTTTTTAAGATTTACCAAACACTCTCTTAATTGAGTATGGTGTAGGTTTATATCATCATTAATACGTGGACTAAACAAATTTAGGTTAAGAAAGGATTAACTCGATCATTTTCATTATGCATCTCTCATTGTGATAATTTCTTGATACATTTAATGTTGGAGATCATATTTCTTATTTCTTAACCACATACTAAATCCGTTCTTTAATTCCACATTCGCACATAAATACAAAGATATATGCTGATAAGTGCTCTAGATCTTGCTTACACATTTGATTTATAATTAACTAATTCTCAACTACATATAATATTATGTATTTACAACAACATATAATATTTTTATTTATGAAATAAATAACTATAAGAAAAATTTCTCCAATGAGGTATAGACAGTCAGATACGACCAATTTTGTTTAATTTTGTAAACAAAATTTCAACACACTCGAAAATATACAGATCCATAAAATTGCAAATCATTAATATATAATAATTTGACATATAAAAATACAAATACCTTAACCTTTTTTTGACATTTATGAAATAATGGATGGATAAATAACGAATACGAACAACAATATTTTAAAAGTAAATTTTCATGGAATATTGCAGAAACCATAAAATACATCACTTACTATTTTTCTAAAACTAAAAACTTGTTTTTTTTATCAAGACTTTAAAATCTATCCAAACAATTGACCATTTATAACACGTCTAAGAAAATTTGGGACAAGAATTAAAAAAGAAAAGCTACGGCGGGGTAGACAACAACGTCCCAATTAATTTATACGAAAATGAATGAATTCCAATATTTTAGGCAAAAGCCGCATAAGGTGGGCTGACTTGAGAGGCTTAGGTCATGAGTCACGTGCCTCAGCAGCCGCACGTGTGACCGTCCATGAGCCAGCCATACTCACGCAATCTTTTAGAGTTAGACACGAAAACCTTACGTCCTTACCCATACTTACGGCTACGAACCCCTAGAAAATAAAAGTACCATATTAATTATTTAATGCTAAAAACACCCCCAAATAAATGACTCTTAGTGTTGCAATAAATAATTCTCTTTAGTCCTCTTCACAATTTCACAATAAACATTAATTATCCTTCAAAATTATATATTGATATATTTTTGTTAGAAAATACGATCTCAGCAATCGCTTGCTATGCGCAAACATATATTATATCTGAAAACACATATATTTTTACATTAATTATCTATCTATATTATTAAGCGAGAGAGACATATAGTAACTGTTTTGGTCTCTTGAACTCTTTTCTCTCTTTTTTTTAAAATTATTTTTGTGCTTTATTTTCTCACGTTTTCCTTCTCTTTTGTTTTTATTTATTTACTTTTTTATCACTTCAATAATTTATTAATTTCTGTTTTTTGCGTATAAATTTTATCTTTTTTTCTCATTTATCTGTTTGGAATTTTTATTCACGTTATTTTATCATCAGCTTAGAATTTTAATTTTAATCTTAATCTTTTTCACATATTTATGGATATTGATCATAAATTTA